>SNQJ01S0040104.1:99807-128303 GCA_010110895.2 Picea sitchensis
GCAAATCCACTCAATGGAGAGGTGGATTTCTCAATGAAATGGTGCCAAAGTGATCTTGTCAAGGATTGAGTCCTTAAAACAATCTAGGCAGCATAACATTACATGAAATTCCTTGAGAAAATGAGGTTTCTTCATGGCTTTTTATAGCATTGCATTGGGTTATTGTGTAACTCCTTTGTAGTGTGAAAAGAGGCTCTTTAGGGCTTTATTAGGTCTTTGACCAACCTACCATGCGGATTCAGCTCAGATTTGAGGGTCAAATCGGCTTGGGAGCTGATCCATAAGTGGTTGGGAGGCCGACCAATTCAATAAATGCGTCGTTTAGCAGGTGCGCGGGTTTTTGAGCCAACAACCACGCATCATGCGCGTATGCATGCATGGTACGTTCCTGTTCCGCGCATGTGCGTGCGCACCCAACTGTTGTAAAGCGCTCTTCAATTTTTACTACTTTGTATAGTTTTTTACCTTTTTGGAATGCTGTGAAATTAATTCAGTGCCATGAATGACTTCATTACTGTTTGACGATGTTGAGTTCTTGTCGCCATGTGCAGATGAAATTTCAGTGATAACAATTCTAATAAGTGAAAACTACTTGGACTTCTATCCTATGGGATAAAACAACATGGGTGTCAATTTTTCAGGGGAGATAAAGTTTGAGACAACTCATGTAGGTGGAAAATCACCAGAAAACAACGATCGAGTGCAAGTAGAATTGGGTGAAGTTGTTGTGATACTAGATAATGGGATCCTAGAGGCATATTTAAGGGTAAAATAATGGTAAATAAAATTATCTCAGAGGGAGTGGAAACATTCCATTTTGAAGAAGTATATACCTGAAGGGCTTGGGGAAAGGCCATGTCATGAGGTGAAGTATAGTGAACCTACTGACAAGTACCTGCACACATGAAACCAAATACTTGAAGTGAAAAATACCTTATAGTAATGAATCTAGAATGGGAACGGGGATCAAAAGACAAAAATGATAGTGAGAATGTGTACCTATGAAATAGTTTATAAGATAGGAGGTCCCAGGGAACATGTGTGAAAATTTTAATGGATCATACCATCATGTAGAATGATAAATGGTGACCCTGATGATGTAAATGGTTCATAAAATAGAGCTTATAATCTCCCATACGAGCTTGAGCAACATGGTGACTAGGTCAAATATAATGGATGTGGGATCACCATGCCACCTCATTTTTACTTGCAGTAATGTTGATGCACAAATTCTAGTGGATCCCATTGCCTTCCAACATGACCTATGCATACATCAGTTAGTCAATTTGAGTAGCAAGAGAAATAGGTAAGGGGTATTAATGCTCCCTTATCGTTTGTGCATTTAAGTTTTTTTTAACAATCGTGTAGATAATGCAACCATGGGGATGAAGTTCACATAGGTGATGGTTTATGTAATTGTTAGGTGGTACAGTCAGGAAAAATATGTGATTGATGTGAAAAATTGTGAAAGCTTTTATGCATATGATGTGAGTCTAACACCTTGTCGTTGTGTTGTGGTTACAGGGGATTTTGGAGAGCCAGTCCTCTATTAGGAAATAAAAAAGTGAGAGAGATAAAAATTACAAGATCATAGCAACAACACACATAAATCACATGAGATTTATCCTGAAAAACCCTTTCAGGAAAAAATAACCAATAATATATCTTTTATTTCCCTTGGCCAAACCCAGCCAAGCTCCTGGCCTTGACCAAGTGAGAATTCATTGCTCAACTATTGACACATTACAATGGAGTATCACCAAAATTTTAAAGGATTTCATTACATGTAATCCACAGGCTCTAAAACCATGAGCTACCAAAACCATGTTCCTGAAACCACCATTTTTTATCTAACAATTTTGAATCTTTCATCAAGTCGAGTTTAACCTAACATTCCCCACTTTAAACTTGACTTGGGGTTTCCCATGACCAAATTAGGCCAAACCTCCTACAAATTCAAGGTATCCGAGAATCATGCATGCTCCCCCTATCACCTAGTTGTACATCTAAACTTTGTTGGTGAAAGTTAAAACCCAAGGTACACATTTCTAACCAGGTCTTATAGTCATATGCCCATTTACATTCAACTCCATTAAATTTTTTTATTTTATTTTTCATTTTCATTATCCCGATACTTATGCCATCATCCTCTCACCTTGTCGTTGCATCCTAGAACTTATGCATCGATCCTCTCACCTTTTCATTACTTCTTCCTCTAGTTGCTTCTTGCATTTGTTGATAAAGCCTCACATCCTCCTCTGATAACCCACTTTTGTGAATACTCATGCAACATCTCGTTAACACATTCTATCAAACACTTTGCATGCATCCTCCAATATATCAAACTTGGCATACATATCCACAAGATAACTCTCACTCTCCATGGTCCATGTGATTGATCTTCACACCCAACAAACTTATAGCATCATCAATTTCTTCCATATTCATTCATTTGAATTGAAATGTTTCTATTCATGGTTCCATGCATCAAACCTCTCTCCTTGGAGCCAAACCACAACTCTAATTTCATGATAGTCTCATGAAATAGATAACATCGCTCTAATACTAGTTGTTAGGAAATAAAAATGTGAGAAATATAATAATTATAATATCATAGCAAAAACACACATAAATAACATGATATTTATCCTAGAAAACACTTGCAAGAAATACCAGCCAAAAATAACGCTATTATTTCCCTTGGCCAAACCTGGCCAAGTCACCCAACCTCCTATCTGCATCCAAGTGATACTTCACTGCTCAAATATTTACATATTATAATGGAGTATCACTATCCTTTTAAAGGCTTCCATTACATGTAACCCATAGGCTCTAAAACCATAGGCTACCAAATCCATGTGCCATAAACCACCATTGTTGATATAACAACTTTGAATATTTCACTGATTCAAGTTTAACCTAACATTCCCCCCTTCAAACTTGACTTGGGCTTTCCCATGACCAAATCAGGCCAAACCTCCCTCAAAGTCAAGTTATCAGAGAATCCTGCATGCTCCCCCCTATAACCTAGGTCTATGTCTATAATTTATTGTTGAAACTTAAAACCTAGGGTACGCATATCTAACTAGGTCTTACATTTATATGACCATTTACATTCAACTCCATTAAAAAATTTATCATTTTTTTTTGCATTGTTGTTATCTTGGTACTTGTGTCACCATCCTCTTTCCTTGTCATTACATCGCAACACTCATGTCACCATCCTCTCACCTTAACTTTACATTAATCTCCAACTGCTTCTTACATTTGTTGATAAGGCCTCACGACCTCCTTCGACAACCCATTTTGTGAATACTCATGCAAAATCTCATTAACACATTATTTAAAATCCTTTACGTGCATCCTCCAAACCATCGAACTTGGCATACATATCCACAAGAGAACTCTTTCTCTCCATGGTCTGTGTGACTGATATTCACACCAAAAAAACTTTTAACATAATAAATGTCTTCCACATTCATTCATCTCAATGGTAATGGTTCTCTTCATGTTTCCCTATGTCAAACGACTCTCCTTGGAGCCAAACCATGACTCAAACTTCATAATAGTCTAATGCAACAGATAACCTTACTCCAATACCATTCGTTAGGAAATAAAAATCAGAGAGAGACAAAAATTAGAAGATCATAGGAACAACACACATAAATCACACGAGATTTATCCTAGAAAACCCTTGTGGGAAAAACCAACCAACAATAGATTTATTATTTATATTGGTCAAACCTAGACAAGCCAAAGAATCTCTTGCACCTGGCTAAGTGATCCTTCACCTCTCAACTCTTGACATATTACAATAGAGTATCACCAACCTTTTAAAGGCTTTCATTACATGTAATCCATGAACTCTAAAACCATGAGCTTCTGAAATCATGTGCCTGAAACCACCTCTGTTTATCTAACAACTTTGAGTCAAGTTTAACCTAACATCCTTTGATTCACTAGTGAGAGCGTGACTATCGGGGATTGCAAATTGAGGTGAGAGAAAAACCAATTGCTCATCATATGTTGGGTGCATTTGGATTGCTCAAGTATTTTGAGTGTCCAACTTTTGGCCCTAATGAAGGGTTATTATCAAATATTGTTCAAATGTGGCATCCCAATAATGAATGCTTTATGGTGAGAGGGAATTGGATGATAGTACATCATTTATTATCATATATTTATTGGCATAGTTTCTGCAAAGAATTTGGATCTCACTTTTGCAAGTGTCAATCAATTTCTTTGTGCATAATTTTTCAAATAATTGTTGACCTTTGTCTCCACCACTCATGTATTGCTTCTAGACTCAAGATTTATGTGTTCATTATTTTACAAGGTCAAGTTTAGGAACTATTGGCGATGGAACAAATGTTATAATCTAGGGGTTTGTATGCATGTGTTACTAGTAGTCCTTACAAAGAGCAACATACAAGAATTATACAGTGATGTACAACACTGTCAAGTACCAAAGGCCTGAATAGACAAATACCACACAACAAATCCAATACAATATATAAAACCCACACTTTATTATTATGAAAACCCTTGAGGTAGGGAAACACCATACAACAGATCATATTGCTTAAGGGATCCAATCATGTTCACTTGCCTATTTGAGGGGAAAACATGCTAGTGAGATACACACTCCAAATACAATATTTCTTCTTGAATTCCATTACATTGCTTGAACCCAATTATATAGTGTTACCAACCACCTAAGAACATTCTAAAGGAGGAACCTTATAGAAGAAAAATATTCTAATAAGTCCTCTTACATTTATTATGTTCACGCTAATATATATAACTGCCATAGTGGGACTTATTTAATAATATATTGGACATAGTCCACCTTACATTGAATGGCCTCCACTATTATCACTATTGTCCCTTCGGCCTCCCCCATTACCTCTCTAGCTACACTACATTCCATCTCCCTTATGAAAGTGTTGTCCTCAATGCTTGTTATGAGGGTGTACAACCATATACCAGGGTCCCATGGATAAGTGTGGACCATAATGCTGAAGTAGGTTGGAGAACCAAGGTCCCATGTAGGAATGTTTGTTTTTTTGAAATGGGATATTTTTGAAAGAGGAACTCAAATCTGTAATTTTTTTGGGAAAATTCTTCCCCATGTGCTATAGAAATCAACGAAATTGTGCAGTTGTTTGCAGAAAACCCTGAAAATTAACATATTTTAAAATGATAGCTTCACTTCCCAGACTCAATTTTAGACATTTTTTTTTTTTTTTAATTGGTCTTTTTCCCAAGAGGAATTGAGATCTACAAACAGTTTCTACAAATTCCATATAGAAATCTATAGTATTTTTTTGGAGTGTCGCGGTTGCCTTTTGACTTCTTGAAAAAATATGCTAAAATACAGAAAAAATATTTACCCCTTTTTTTGGTTAAAGAAAGTGATATAATACCACTTGTTAATTACCAAAGAATTGAACAGAAAAATACCACTCAACAAATCCAATAAAAATATAGAAATCCCATACTTTATTATTATGAAAACCCTTGGGGTAGGGAAACACTATACAACAAATCCTATTATGGAAGGGATCCACTCATGTTCACTTGCCTGTTTGAGGGGGAAACCTCCTAATGAGCTACACACTCCAAATATAATACTTATTCTTGAATTCCATTACATTTCTTGAACCCTTTAATATAGTGCTACCAACCACCTAAGAACATTCAAGAGGAGGAACCTTCTAGAAGCAGAACCTTCTAATAATTCCTCTTACATTTATTATATTCACACTAGTATATCTAATTACCATAGTGGGCCTTATTTAATAATATTGTGGACCTATTCCAACTTACATTGAATGACATCCACTATTATCACTCTAGGCCCTTCGCCCACCCCATTACCTCTCTAGCTACACTACAAACAAACACATAGAAGAGACGAAAGAGAATGCAAGTAGTAGGGAGACCAACAATAAGCACTTTATATTATATCATCACAATAGTGGCTATAAATAAGACTTACTTTTCTATATTACATACATGCTCATATTTATATTCATATTTCAATTACCTCGGTCAATTGACTACAACTTCTTAACTACCTCGGTCAATTGACCCAACTGGACATTCGACCGACTTACAGACTCAACTACATTCTCAATCTATTTCTCTTTTAATCTGGTCAATTGTCAGGTCTAGTTGACAGAGTCAACTATCCCCTCCAACAATGAGGATAGCTAAAAAGGAAAAGAAGAAGATCAAATTTTCTATAGCATGGGTTTCTTACACTACAATATAATTTTATTTAGATTATAGATTATGAAAATAGTATTCTCTATGATAGTGATTATATTATTCAAATATTATCTACACAAATTTCTAGAATTATACTTGGACGACTAGATAATATGCAACCTATTGAAGGACCGTGTTGCAATGTTTCCACTGGTGTTTGAGAATCAACACCTATCAATAGTTGAAAATCTCTCTTAACCTAAAGAAATGCATCATATGTACACCGTTTTGTAACGTACCCAGCCACCCATAGGTCGGGCTATGCCACTTAATCTGATTGCAACACACCCAGTCACCCGCATGCAAGGCATGTTACAGTCCAAGGACTCACTTCACAGTGACTTATCTCAATCTGAATCACTTCTGAGTTAATTAAGAGACATGAAAACCACATGTGGACATAAATACTCATTCCATGATATAAAATAAGCCATGCATAGTCATAACCAACAAGCATGCATATTATAAATTAATGAATTCAAAGATAAATAAATACACATGGAATAAATCATACACATGTAAATAACCATAACAAAGAGCCCTTATCTTTTCTGAAAATAAGACACCAATTGGCTGCAAACCAAGGACATTCCACCCAACTGTAGACACTATTGTTCCAAGTCTCAGTAGTAGTGTCACCCCTGAGCCAGGGCTATGAATCCACAAGGATGGTTCTAGAGTGTCACTCGGCTTCCCAAACCAGTCATCACTCGAGATCTCACAGGCTTCTCAACACCCATAACAATCCAAGTACCTAGCTCTCTTCTACCTAGCCTGCACAACCCAAGAGAATGGACCCCTTTCTTTGCCATGTAGTTCCTCAGGCAGTCCATCTCCTTCCAGGGCTCTAGTGCAATTGGTCCAAAATCTCCATGCCGGGACTCTCGGGACTCACAATTGTGAGAAAAATTGAGCCCAAACCAAAGCATTTTAGTCATGCAGGTCTTGATTCATGGATGGAATACACCATTAGTCTCTACAGCCAACCATACCATGGCTGCTCTTCAATAGTTTGTTTTCATTTCCCAATACAAGGCACGAATGAGGAAAGACAAGTTGGTGAAAGAATGAATGGAGTGAAATCCCAATGAAAGGTGTGAACAACTAGCAATTGGGTGAATGAGTGAAGGAGAAGCCACCAGTTGAAGAAAAAGAATGAGAGTAGGAGTGATAACGTCCCAAACAGACAAAGGAAGGGTTTATGTAATTGGAGTGATAACGTCCCAAACAGACAAAGGAAGGGTTTATGTAATTCTTGGAATTTATTTCACATGGCCTCCCAAGAAGCTCATGTAACTTTTTTTCTCCATTAAAACAATAATGGTAAATAAAATATAAAATAAGTACTTAGCTCCTCAATCCCCCTCTATGGTGGAATCATGGCCCCCTATAACTCTTTTCCTTATCTATCTAGCAGCCAACAATCTATTTATTATTAATAATAATCAAAACATTACATTTCCTAGGCACACTAGCCTCTTTCAATTGTTTGGGGACTCTAGCCTTTCATGACTTATAAAAATACAATATTTAATACGGAGCTCAAAACTCGAGGTGTTACATCCCCTCCCCCTTATTTTGGCACTTTCCTTAGTGCATATAAAAAACATAGATTAAAATCTCATAATTTATTCAAAAAGTTGCAGGTACTCCCACATGTCATCTTCATGCTCCCAGGTAGCATCTTCAAGACTGTAGCAGGTCCATTGGACCTTTACCAGCTCTATAACTTGATTCAGGAGCATTTTGAATTTTCTATCCAATATTCGTGTTGGCTGGACCTGAAGGTATCCCTATGTCTCTACCTGAATCATATTCCAATTAATACCATGGTTAGGATCATGTACATATTTTTTTTAGCAAAAGGACATGAAATACATTATGCACATTCATGGAATCAATTTCCAATGTCTTAAATGGACAACAGAATTTGGTTGTTATCTTTGTACAACTACCCAACTTCAAAGAGATTTCCTTGGGCTTCACTTTTAAAAGCACATGCTCCCCCACTTTAAATTATCTAGTTGGCATGCTCTTATCTGCATACATTTTTTGTCTATCTTGAGCTGCCTTTAAATTTTGCTTAATCTTAACCATCTGGTCTTCCATACCCTTGAGAAATTCTATCCCAAGTACCACTCTATATGTTGGGTTGTCACAACTTACTGGAGTATTGCATTTCCTACCATACAAATCTTCAAATGGGCTCATTTTCAATGAAGCTTGATACCCGTTATTATAGGAAAACTCAACCAAGTGCAAGTAATTTTCCCACTTAGATGGCTTATCCATCACACACATTCTCAACTTGTCTTCAATTACTCAGTTGACTCTCTATGTCTGCCCATCTGATTGTGGATGGTATGTTGTGCTAAAGTTCATATTTGTACCAAATCCTTTAAATAATCCCCTCCATAAATTTGAAGAAAACTTTGTATCTCTATCTAAGACAATTGTCTTAGGTATCCCATGCAACCTAGCAATCTCTTTCATGTAAATTTCTGAAATATTAACTGTTGTATGAGTTGTTTTTACAAGAAAAAAATGAGCATCGTTTGTCAATTTATCAACCACTACCATGATTCAATCATGTTGTCTTGTTGTCCTAGGCAATTTTGTTATAAACTCAATGGTTACCACTTCCCGTTTCTTCTCTGGAATTGGTAATGGTTGTAGCAAACCCACTAGTTTCCTATGCTCATCCTTCACCCTCTGACATTCCATACATCTGGTGATGTAATCAGAAACATCCTTTTTCATTCTCGGCCAAAAGAAATGGTTTCTTACTTCTACAATTGTTTTTTGGTAACCGGGATGTCTAACATATGGAACATTATGCATTTATTTTAATACCAAATTCCTTAGTTCTCCAGAACTAGGAACATAAATTCTATTTTTATGCATAAGTAATCCATCTTCCTTCATCTCATACTCTTTCATTTTATGTTGTATATTTTCTTACTATAAGCTTTCTTTTACCTATAGGTAATGATGATCTGTGACAACATCATCTAAAATTTTGCTCCTTACATATGACTAATGCATACTGACAATTGTAGCATGCATGAGATGTATTCTTCTACTAGTCAACAACTTTATTTTCTTTTCCTTTGATATGCTTGATATAAAAATTGTATTCACTTAAAAATTTCAGCCATCTTGTTTGCCTGGAATTCAAAGTTGGATATTCAAAAAGATACTTCATACCATTGTGGTTTGTTCTTAATTCAAATCTCTTTCCCATGAGGTAATGCCTCCACATATTCAATGTGTTAACAATGGCAGCTAGTTCCAAGTCATGTGTGGCATAGTTCCTCTCATGTTCTTTAAGCTTTATGGACTCATAACCAGTGACATGTCCATTTTGAGTGAGGACTCCACCTAGTCCTTCCTTGCATGCATCTGTGCATACCACAAAACATTCATTTCGGTCAACAATCTTTAAAATAGGTGCACTAGTAACTAATTCCTTCAAAAAATTAAAGTTCTCTTCACCCTCAGTTGTTCATTCGAATTTAATCCCTTCTTATGCAAAGAAGTGATGGGATGAGAAATATTAGAGAACCCTACTATAAATCTTTGGTAGTAACCAACTAACCCCATAAAATATCTAACTTCTGAAACATTCCTGGGTGTTGGCCATCCTCTAATGGCTTCAATCTTCTCTGGATCTATTGTTATACCTTGTTCTAAAATAATGTTCCCCAATTAATGGATCTTCTCTTGATAAAAATAACACTTACTAAGTTTGGCATACAATTAATCTTCCCTCAGCACTTGAAATGCCAATATTAGGTGATGTTCATGCTCTTCCTCTGACTTAATATAGATAAGTATGTCATCTAGGAATACTATGATAAAATTATCCAAGTATTTTCTGAATATGTCATTCATTAAGCACATATAGATAGTTGGTGCATTGGACAATCCAAATGGAACCATTACAAATTCATAATGCCCATACCTAGTTCTAAAGGTTGTCTTATGGATGTCTTCTTCCTTGATTATCACATGATGGTATCCTGATCTCAAGTCTATCTTTGAAAATATATTTGCCACTCTTAGCTAATAAAAGAGGTCATCAATTCTGGGTAGTGGGTACTTTTTCTTTATAGTGGATTTGTTCACCCGTCGAAATTCAATACACGGCCTCAAAGTTCCATCTTTCTTTTTGACAAAAAGTACTAGTTCTCCCCAAGGTGAAACACTTGGACATATGTGCCCTTTCTTCAACAATTCTTCCAATTACATTTTTAATTCTTTTAATTATGGTGTACTCATTTTGTAAGGTTTTTTTGACAACGGGGCAACTCCTGACACTAAATCAATAGAGAAATCTATCTCCCCTTTTTGTGGCAACCTTGGTATTTATTGGAATACATCTTCAAATTCTTGTAGTATTGAGAATTCTTCAAGGCTTGGCCCCTTTGTCCTTTTTTTCTCCTCCACATGGGCTGCATACAATTGACATCCTTTTCATAAGCATCTCTTCAGCTGTAAGGATGAAATCTCCCTTATAGATATGGGTCTTGGAACACCTTTCACGGTTCTCTATTTTCCATCTCCATCAAGACATGTAAATATCTTACTGTGACAATCTAGGACAACATGATGTTTGTCCAACCAATCCATTCCAATTAGAATATCATAAGACCCCAATGGTATAATATTTAGATCGGGATTAATATTCACACCATTAAGACTTATGGAACAACTTCTGACCATATCATGGATTCTCCTTTTGGCTCCAGTGGCTAGTTGAACCAAGATTGATTTTCCAAGCTTAATTTTCTCCAAATGTAATCTATCCATTATTTTAGGATCAATGTAACAATAACTTTCTCTTGAATCAATTAAAATAGAAACATGTTGATTTATGATCTTACCTTCCACCTCGATCATATTGGATTGGTACTCTCCTTGTTGATCATATAAAGCTACATAAATCCTTCCCATGTCTTCTATTGTTGTATTCTCTTGGATGTTGTTGATGGTCTTCACTCTATCCTTTCTGTGTTGGAAATCCTTGTACATGTGATCTTCTTTGCATCCCCAACATTGGATTGGTGGTATTCCCCTTTTTCCCAAGGGGTCTTCTCTCTTGGATTGATCCTGAGCATACTGGTATTGATGATTTTTATTAGGTTCATTTCTGTTGAAAGGAGGTTCGAAACCCTTCTTCCTCTGATCAAACTTCTCCTTATTCTTATCCTTCCAAGATTTCTGTAGGGATTCTTGGCCATGGCCTTGCTCATACAGGTACTTATCCTTCCTAAAGGTCTCAGTCAAGGACTTGGGATCATCGAATCCTTTCTTTATAAAAGGATGGAATTCCACTAAAAAAACTTTGTATTTTCACCTTCTCATCATTTATAAACCCCACATACTTGAACAACCCAAAGACCTTCTTCTCATACTCTGCCATGGTTGCACTTCCCAGCCTACGTTCAAATAATTCTTGCATTTTCTTGTCATAGAAGTGATTTGAGAGGTACTCCTTATGAAAATACTTCTTGAACTAATTCCAATTGATCATATTCTCATGAATGTGCTCAACTTGCTTCAGTTGGTCCCACCACATTGCAGCTTTCCCATGTAAATGGTATGTGGAAATTTTGGTTTCTAGGTTTGATGAGTAGTTATGCAATTGGAAATACCTCCTGAGTCCAAGAAACCATGCCTCATCATAATCCCCCCTTTCTCTTTCACCAACAAAGGATGGTGGTTTAAGCTTCCTCGGTTCTCCTTACAAACTGTCTAATTCATGCCTTGTTCTTTGGTGCCTAACAGGGGAGACCTCTCGACTACTTATGGAATATTTAGATGCATAAATATTTCTTGTTAAGTAGGGAGGTGAGTGGTGTAACAAACCCAACCCCTAAAAATCCTTTCTAGGGACGGGGCATCAAATTTTCTCTTTCCCTGGTTCATTTTTGGTCCCTTAAGTAAAACCCTCTTAATCAACTTCCCCAAAACTTACATCTCTCACTATGTGCTTGAACTAGCTAATGGGGTCTTCCTCATGACCTCGGGCTGAAAACCGGGAGCTAAGAGTTTGCCTAGAAAAGGTTTCAGTGCTTCGAAACTCCCAGGTTTCAGGAGTTCCACTGGTTTTGTCGAATTTCCCAGATCATTGAACAACGGAGGAAATCAACGGTCCACGTCCTCAGCCGAGATCCTACGATTAAAAAGGGGCTCGACATTCAGCGTGGAACTCTCATTTTCCCTAATCCCCAAAGTCCCAAAATATCACCACGAGGCCATCACCCTTTGACGACCAACATTCAGCGTTTAGTGTTGAACATCCTATGTTTTGGCATTTCGTGCATCGGAGGTCATTGTTGGTCCATCAGTGTTCGACGATCGATGATCATAGTTGGACCTTCCTTTATCAACCTACACTCAAATATTTTGAATTCTTGCCACATCTCTTTCGCCCTTTGGTGATCGGTGATTTACATCAAACATTCCTATATTGTGTCTCGCCCTAAATATTTTCAACGTTGAAGTTATCCAAACTCCCAGAGTCCTGAATACGTCACTAGCCACATTGGCTAGGAGGGGAAAAACTAGGATCTGACACTTGGAGAGGTTTGATGGGTGACATGTGTCCTCAATATAGGCTTACACATGTCATTCTCTAAAAGGCACATTGGGTATGTGAATTGTCTAAAACTAGGTGACATGTGGCACGTGTAATGCGGGTCCACGTCACATCGAATGATTTTATCAAGACACATCATCATAAATTGATAACTTCTCAGTCCTTCAATCTAACGGTCCATACAATTCCACATAGATCCACAGATCTGCGATCCTCATTACTTCACGACTCCAACTTCGGAGCTTACTGAATCCTCTCGACGCAAATCCCCCAAAGAGATAAGTCTTTGGACTCTTGGATCTAGTTCCACGTGTCCTCTTCCTATCAATGAATGAGATCTATTTTAGCTTTCGTGACTTCGTCATTTTTTCACTCGTTGGAAATCCTTAGCCAAATTCATTTGGAGTACAAAGTTTCTAGAACACAGGATTGCTTGCCACGTACCCGTTCATCCAACGGTCCTTGTCACTTCGACAGTTCAACATGTATCTCTGGGCTTTCCTTCTAAACCATGTCGGATCTTTCGCCACGCGTACCTATCATCTAGGGCCAGGATTTACTCTGGCTTGTAGAGCTTCGGGGAAACTCACGCATCCCTATATCGTTGAATCCTGGGACTCCCAAATAACCGTGGATCTATGGACATGTTTCCTTCCAGTTTCAATGGTCCAAATTAACTTTGTGACTCCAACATTCAAGAGATTTGATGCTAGACCATTCCTATTCTCCCGAAGTAACACTTTGTCGAAGCGCTTAACCTTCATTTCCTACATCCGATCTAACAGCTGAGAGAGATCTATGTTGGATCTCTAGATCGATGGACCTCGTCGATTCATGACTTTGTCCTTTGGCTATTTTCGAGGATTGTGGAATCACAAGTCCCAAATTCCTAAAGCCGAAAGAGATAGCTCCTTTCGGACTAGCGCATGGTTCCTAGGCCCTGGTCACATGGGTCCTTTGGATAAAATTAGGGGCTAAGAGAAAATCCCTTTTTGCAGCAAAGGGGTTAAGAATAGGGGCATGAACCCTCGGTCAGATGGATAGTTATCCTAAAGGGAAACACCCATTCCCACTAGGGTAAACTTCAAGGGATTGGTGGGACTTAGACATTTCAGTCGATCCTACCCCAACCCTCCTGTGGATTCCCATGACTCTCTAACAATTAAACTGAGATAAATCAAATATCACATAGATATAATAGTTTACAAAAATAACGTAGAATTTCTAATCATTATTCAAATACTGAAATATTGAATCATAGACACAATCATTTCATCATAACATCCAATATAATACACAGAGTATGAAAATACTTATCAAAACTGGAAAATGTGAAGCAACTGTTGAAAGGGGTGCTCGTTTCCTCCCAACCATATGCACATTCACTCCTGACAAATTTACCATTGGCCACCCCTGAGCTAGACCATGGTGCTCTGAGAGATATACTTTCTCCTTGCTCCAGAACAGTCAGGGACGGAGGTTACTCTCCTCCTCCCATAGGAACTTGGCAACGGGTTTTCTCTGCTCCAATAAAGGAGGTCTTCACGAGCACTTCCTCAGTCACTTGTTAGCATCATTTAATATATTGTAGCCAGACCATTCCCATGGCTTGTTATAGCCATATCAAGCTTATTTATCATCTTTTTCCTCTCAACTCTAGAGTCGAAGTATGTTTTTTCCTTCTCCTCCCTGAAGAGTATTTTCTCTACTCTGTTATCTCATAGTTTTTTCTTTACCCATGAATTACCTCATTCGTTTCCTTCCTCAACAAGGTTGTGTGGGTCCAAATACCAATTAGTGGTCAGTTCTAGAAGCCTTTTCCGATGGGTACCCTGGCCCATCTCCTCATTAACTCTTGAGGATGGCCTTCCCACTACCATCTTGACTGGTAATTCATTTTTGGGTCAGAGGACTGTTGAGCAATTACACCCAGTAGGTATTGGTCTGGTGAGGGTCATATCAACCATAATTTTTTTCCCTTCACCATCTCTCTCATAGCATCCATGTTCTGTCTTGGAAAACTTCCCCTCCTTTCAGCAGTTGTGCAACACATATTCAAATTCAAATTCTATTAATAACATAAAATTCATACATTGACCCTTTTATACAAAGGTTCATCAAATCAAACATTCACACATATTTAGTCCTCCATAGTCTCTTGGCCAGTTATAATTATATTTACAAACTAGGGGAAACAAGGGTATTACAATCCCCTCCCCCTTAAAGGAACATTGTCCTCGATGTTCTACCTGCCAATGTGCTTTGTATATATAGAAGTAAAAAACAATGGATTTGCATGTCTCATGGCATCCTCCATTTCCCATGTAGCCTCATCTAGGACAAAGTGTTTCCACTGCACCTTGACATGTGAAATGGTTATGTTCCTAAGTGGGGTTTCCTTCCTTTCTATTATGCATTGAGGTTCTGGTAGGAACTCTCCCTCAGGTTCCACCTGAATCATGGACCAGTCAATAATATGATTAGAATCATGTACATACTTCTTTAATAAAGAAACACATAAAACATTATGTGATTTCACAGTGGGAGGAAGTCTTAGCCGATAGGCTATTGATCCCACTCTATCCAAAACTTTGAAGGGTTCACAATACCAAGGTACCATCTTGGCAAAATATCCCTTCCTCAAGGAGCTTCTCCTAGGTCTAACTCGAAGATACACATGATCCCCTACTTTGAACTCTCTAGGATTCCTTTCTAGGTCTACATAGCTCTTTTTTCTATCTTGGGATATCTTCATATTTTTCCTGATATGAATCACTTGTTGTTCCATTTCCTTTAATATATATGTCATGATTGTAAATTTGTATAATGGGTTGTTCCAGCTAATTGTAATTTTGCATTGCCTTCCATAGAGGGCTTCAAAAGGACTCATTTTTAATGACTCTTGATAACCATTGTTGTAAGCCAATTCTACCAGTGGTAGGTAGTCCTCCCATTTCGTGGGTTGATGCATTACATGCATCCTCAATATGTCTTCTACTACTTGGTTTAACGTCTCTATCTTACCATGAGTTTGAGGGTGATAGGTTGTACTAAAGACCAATTTTGTTTCAAAACCAACAAATAGAGATTTCCAAAATTTGAAGTGAATTTTGTATCTCTGTCGGATATAATTTCCTTAGGCATGCCATGCAGTCTGAATATATCTTTCATGAATATGTCAGAAATATGTATTGCCTTGCAAGTTGACTTGACGGGTATGAAATGAGCAACCTTGCTCAGTTTTTCCACAACTATCATGATGGCATCATTATGTTTGGTTGATCTTGGTAATCCTGTGAAGAAATCCATGGAGATGGTTTCCCATTTCCATTTGGGAATTGGTATGGGATGCAATAGCTCAGTTGGGTGTTGGTGCTCTACCTTGACTTGCTAACATTCTAGACACTTAGCTAAGTAATAAGCTATGTCCTTTTTCAGTCTAGGCCAATAGAATAGTTTCTTAGTGGCTATGATCATTTTATGATAACCAAGATGACCAGTATATGGTATTTTATGTAGTTCATCCATTATGAACCTCTTCAATTCGTCACAATTTGGAATGTATAATATTCCCTTGTAATTTAGTAGGTCATCATTAAGCATATGATAACCTTCATACTTCATCCTTTTGGGATCTTTCTTTAGGTATGATGTCACAGTCTTGAAAAATGCATATTTTTCTTGTGCATTTTTTACCCTCTCTTTGATGTTTGATTCATTGGCACTTATAGCTACCAAGTGAACTAATTTCATACTTCTACTAAGGGAATCAACCACCCTATTCTCCTTTCCTTGGATATGTTTGATTTTAAAGTAAAACTCACTAAGGAGAGCCATCCACCTAGCTTGTCTCACATTGAGTTTTGGTTGGTCAAACAAATACCTCAATCCACTGTGGTTTGTCATAAGTACGAATATCCTACCTAAGAGGTAATGCCTCCACATATTTAAAGAATACACTATGTCATCCAATTCCATATTGCAGGTCACATAATTGACTTCATGCTCATTTAATTTTCTGGATTCATAGCAAATGACATGTCTTTCTTGCATAAGGACTCCTCAAATCCCTTCCTTGTAGGAATCTGTACACACAAGGAAGTCCTTGTTTGGTTTTGTAATCTTCAACACAGGTGCATTGGTTAGAAGGCATTTTATCTCTTGAAATATTTCTTCACATTCTGATGTCCAAATGAATTTAACCCCCTTTTTCTGAAGGGGGGTGATTGGGCAACCAATCTTGTAGAATCCTTTTATGAATCTCCTATAGTATCTTGTCAAACCCATAAAGGATTTGATATCATATACATCCTTTGGTATAGGCCAATCCATGATGGCTTTAATCTTTTTAGGATCAACTGCCACTCCTTCCTCGGAAATAACATGACCTAAGTAGTGGACTTGTTTTTGGAAAATGTCACACTTACTTAACTTAGAATAGAGTTGGTGCTCTCTTAGTACTTGGAATAATAGATTGAGATGTTCTTCATGCTCTTCCCTATTCTTGGAATAGATTATGATATAATCAATCAAAACCAACACAAATCTATCCAAGAACTTTATGAATATGTTATTCATAAAGCACATAAAAGTGGTTGGCGCATTGGTAAGCCCAAATGGCACCACCACAAAGTCATAGTGACCATATCTTGTCCTAAAGGTTGTCTTGTGGATTTCGTCATCTTTAAGTCAGACTTGATTGTATCCATACCTCAAGTCAATCTTGGAGAAGATATCATCACCCCTTAATTTTTTAGACAATTCATCGATCCTTGGTAAGGGATACTTATTCTTGATGGTGATCTTATTGAGTTGTCAATAATCTATGCACAGTCTGAGTGTACCATCTTTCTTTTTCACAAACAAGGTTTGTGCTCCCCATGGAGACACACTAGGCCATATGTATCCTTTGTCCCACATTTCATTCAACTATAGTTTGAGCTCAACTAGCTCTGGTGTACTCATGTTATAGGGTATTCTAGACATTGGCATTGATCCTGGTACAATTTCTATTGAAAAATCAATATCCCTTCTTGGAGGTAGACCTGACACCTCTTATGGGAATACATATTTATATTATTTCAATATGGGATGGTCTTCTAGGTTGGATTTGTCATTCTCAACAGAGTTTAGTACCTATATTGAATACAATGGACATCCCTTTCTGAAAAACTTCTTCCCTTGGAGGGATGATATTTGTCTCACTGAACCAAGATTTTGACTCCCTTGTAGGGTTACCCTTATTCATTCTTCATTTTCACACTCCAAATTTTTATTGTAACAGTCCAACCTAGTTTTGTGGGAAGCCAACCTATCCATGCCAATCAACGTGTCATAAGGTCCTAGAGGAAGTATGTTTAGGTTTTCTTGGGTGGGAAACCCACTCATGAAAAATTGGCATGCTGGTATGACCTATGTTACTTTTCTTTTGGTTGTAGTGGCTAGTTGTACCATCCATGATTTAACATGTTTAACTTGTTGCAATTTACATTTCTCAAAAGTTTGAGGGGAATCATAACTCAAATTAGAACCAAGGTCAATTAAAATGGAAACAGGATGGTTGGAAATTGTACCTTCCATCTCCACCACTGAAGCTTAGTGGTTAGCTTGTCTATTATACAAGGCTGCATAAATTTGTAGCAGGCTCCTAGCCACATCATTGACTGTGGCATCCTTTTGGACGTTGTAGACCCTCCTAGGGTTCTTTTTCCTATGCGAATAGTCCCTCAAAAGATGTTCCTCTCCACAACCCCAACATTTCAAGGTTTCTCTCTTCATGTTACTAGTCTTACTTGGAGCTACTCTAAATGGATTATTTCCACTCTAGGATGGAAAAATTTTCTGATACACACTTCTGGAAGGAAGGATCATCCTAGAGCTCTTACTAGGGCTCTTAAATCTTGAGGGTTTAAACCTCTTCTTATTGAATCTCAAATTTATTTTCTTCTTCCACTCTTCATGGTGTTATATCTTACTCTTGAATTTCTCATAGCAATACCTTGATTTTAGAATAGTATCTTCCAAGGTCTTTGGCTCATCAAATTCAATTATGTCCCGATATTTCTGAGGTAAGCCACTAATAAATCATTGCATATTTACTTTTTCATCCTTTATGTAGGGAACATACCTCATCATCTCGATAAATTTGTTGATATACTCATCTATGGTGAGTTGTCCCAGCTTGAGTTCATATAACTCCTTGGTATTTCCATCAAAGAAATTTTCTAACAGGTACTTCTTCTTGAAGTATTTCTTAAAAAATTTCCATGACAAGTCCTTCTCAAGAAATTCTTTCACATTCCTGATGTCCTCCCACCAAATGGAAGCTTTCCCATTCAGGTTGAAAATGGTTATACGAGCCTTTAAGTTTTCATAGTAGTCGTGGACTTTGAAGTACTTATTCAAGATGAGTAGCCAAAAATTTTCTTCTTCCCCCTTCTTAATATCTCCATCGAAGGTGGGTGGTTTGGATTTCTTGAATCCTTCAGGGTCACGACTCTTGGAATTTTTCCTCTTCGTTCCTCTTGTCTAAGAATGGGAACTAGTTTTTCCACTAGAAGATTCCTTGGAGTTGTTAGTGTCCTCACCAAAGGAATCTTTCATTGAATGTCTCTTGGCTCCATGTTGGGCCTTCTTTGAGGTGCTCCTCCTGGTGTGGTCACTTTTAGGACCATGCTTTTGTATCTCAGGTGGACTTGCAATTTTCTTAGTATGATGATTTTCCACATGACTGGCAGCTGGACCAAGTTGCAGTTTCCTTTGTATATCTGATAGAATTTGCAGGAGGAATGCATTAATTTCTTTCTTATTTTCTTGCTCTTTGATCAACCTTTCATTTTCATCCTTATAACTTTGTAATTCTACCATGAGGCTTCTTACAGTTTCGGCCAAATTTTGAGGGTTCCACCACCCTCCTTTCGTCACATTCTTCCTCTTTATTATGGGAGCTCTCCCGCAACCCCTGATATGTCACCATCCTTTACGTTGTATTTCTCTTGTTGGTCACTGACTTCTTGAGTGCAGATAAAACATTTTATTTTAGTTACTAATCTACCAATTCATGAACAACCCATATCATTTCAAGGTGAATTCATTTCTTTATTTGGAAACATTAGCAACCTACAATGCAGACTTCCAAAACATCTGTCCACGGTAGAATTTGTCGTTCCTCTCTTAAGTAGAGGTTCAAACAAGTTTCTTATAGAAGTGGCGTAAGGTAGGGAGTCACCCCATAAGTTCTCTAATAATATTTTTATGCGACCCATGCATGAGCCCAAGCAAGCCAAGTGTTGTTTCCATGCTCTAATACCAATTTGTAACACACCCAATCCCTAAATATCCTTTCTAGGGATGGGGCATCGATTTTTTGATTTCCCTGGTTCATTTTTGGTCCTCACTTAAGCAAAACCCTCTTAATCAGCTTCCCTGAAACTTACATCTCTCACTGTGTGCTTGAACCAGCTAGAGGGGTCTTCCTCGTGACCTCAGGCTAAAAACTAGGAGCTTAGAGTGTTTCGGTGCTTCAAAACTTCCGGGCTTCAAGAGTTCCAATGGTGTTTTCGAATTTCCCAGATCGTCGAACAACAAAGAAAATCAATGGTCCACGTCCTCCACTGAGACCCTACGCTTAAAAAGGGGCTTGGCATTCGGAGTGTAACTCTCCTTTTTCCTAATCCCCGAAGTCCCAAAACATCGCCATGTGGCCATAGCTCTTTGACGATTGGAGTTTGGTTTTTTGCATTGAACGTCTAATCTTTTTTCATTTCGACCATCGGTGATCATTGTTGGTACATTGAAGTTTGGAAATTGAGGATCATCATTGGACCTTCCTTTATCAACCTACACTCAAATATTATGAACTCTTTCCACATGGCTTTGGCCCTTCAATGATCGGTGATTTACGTCAAATGTTCCTATATTTTACCTCACCCAAAATCTTTCGAACGTCAAAGTTATCCAAACTCCTAGATTCCTAAATATGTCACCAACCATGTTGGCCAGGCGGGCACGAACCAGGAGCTAACACGCGGTGAGGGTCGAGGGGTGACACATGTCCTTCATAGAGGGTGACACATGTCATGCTCTAACATGCACAATGGGTATGTGAATCATCCAAAACTGGGTGACATGTGGCATGCGTAATGTTGGTCCATGTCAAATCGAATGATGTCATCAAGCCACATCATCATAAACTGATAACTTCTCAGTCCTTAAATCTAACGGTCCGTAAGATTCGACGTAGATCCATAGATCTATGGTCCTCTTTACTTCGTGGCGTCGGCTTCGGAGCTTACCGAATCCTCTCGATGTAAATCCCCCAAAGAGTTAAATCTCCAGACTCTCGGATTTGGTGCCACACATCCTCTTCCTATCAACAACTGAGATCTATTTTGGCGTTCGCAACTTCGACAGTTTTTCACTCCTTGTAAACCCTTGGCCAAATTCCTCTAGAGTACAAAGTATTTGGACCATGGGATCACTTGCCATGTACCTGTTCATCCAACGGTCCTCGTCACTTCGGTAGTTCAAAATTCGGGAGTTCAGTGTGTATCTATCGGGTTTCCTTCCAGAACACGTTGGATCTGTCGCCACACATACCTAACATCTATAGCCAGGATTTACTCCATCTTGTAGAGCTACATGGAAACTCATGCGCCCTTATATCATCAAATACTTGGACTCATGGATAACCATGGATCTATGGACATCTATCCTTCCAATTTCAATGGTCTATATTAACTCCATGACTCTGGCATTCGGGAGCTTCGATGCTATACCATTCCTATTCTCCCAAAGTAACACTTTATCGAAGCGCTTAACGCTTCCCTTACTACATATGATCTAATGGATGAGAGATATCTACCTTGGATCTCTAGATCGATGGCCCTCGTTGATTCGTGACTTCATCCTTTAGCTATTTTTTAGGATTGTGGAATCACAAGTCCCAAATTCCTGAAGTCGAAAGAGATAGATCCTTCCGGACTAGCGCATGGTTCCTAGGCCCTGATCACATGGGTCCTTTGGGAAAATTTAGGGGCTAAGCACAAATACTGTTTTGCAGCAAAGGGGTTAAGAACATGGTCATGAACCCTCGGTCATATGGATGGTTAGAGTGAAGGGAAGCTCCCATTCCCGCTAAGGTAAACTTCAAGGGATTGGAAGGACTTAGACATTTTAGTCGATCCTACCCCGAACCTCCTACAAATTCCCATGACTCTCTAACAGTTAAATTGAGATAAATCAAATATCACATAGATATAACAATTTACAGAAATCAAAGATAATTTCTAATAATTGTTCAAATACTAAAATATTGAATCATAAACATAGACATTTCATCATCACATCCAATACAATACACAGAGTATGAAAATACTTATCAGAACTGGAAAATGTGAAACAATTGTTGAAAGGGGTATCTGCTTCCTCCCAACCATAGGCACAGTCAATCCTGACGGATTTACCACTAGCCACCCCCAATCTAGATCATGGTTCTCCGAGAGATATTCTTTCTCCTTGCTCCACAACAGTCAGTGACGGAGGTTACTCTCCTCCTCCCATAGGAACTTGGAAACGGGTTTTCTCTGCTCCAAGCAAGGATTTTTGCACGAGTACTTCCTCGGTCACTCGTCAGCCTCGTTTATCAGCTTGTATCCAGACCCTTCCCATGGCTTCTTACATCCATATCGAGCTTACTGATCATATTTTTCCTCTCAACTCCATAGTCAAAGTATGTTTTTTCCTTCTCTTCCCTGGAGATTGTTAGAGTCCTATAGTTCATAGTATCAAATGGTGATTGAATATTTTTCTTTCAGTGATTTTCTATTGTAAATAATATTACATTCTGCAAATGATTTCCAAAAGTAAAAGAAAAAGATAAAAAATAATGTAAATGAAGAGAGGGTAGAAAAGAAAAGAAAAAAGAATAAAAATAAAAGAGAAAAACAAGAAAACCCCATGAAAAGAAAAATAAGTGTGAAATTGCTGCAAATTTGAATGCCACATTCCTAGATCCTTGTTTGAGTCATACAGTTTAATCGTGATCAAAGAATTTTTCATTTTTTGTTGTTAGGTTAGAGAATAATTTTAGCCAAATTGTTTAATCTTTTATAAAATAGTTAGGTAGAGGAAGAAATTAATCAAATTGTTTAAGCTGGATTAATTAGTTAGATGCATATGATAGAATATACGTTAGATAAATTTTCCCTTCGGAGAAAATTAAACAGGGTTTGCAAATTAAAATGCACCCTGAGTTGATGAAAATAAGTTAGATTAGTATAGGAAAAATAAAATTGGAATGTATAGGTTTCAAAAGCAAATATTTTTCTTTATTGCGCATATGTTTTAACCAAAGTTTGAAAATTGACAAGATAGTTTGTCTTGTAGTGCATAACTTCCAAGAAGATCTTCCCTAGCAACATTATCCCTTTTCTCAATAGACAACCCTCATTTTTTTTAGGCCCCCCTGACCTACATACCTTTATCAGTGGAGGGGGGTCTGAAAAGTTGTTTTTCCCTGCCTTGTCCACACCTAACGTGGAATTCCCTCATCATTTTTTATTCCCCCCCCCCTTTCGACTATCACAAACTGCCTACTACCCCCTCCTAAATCCTCCTAAATCACTCTCGATATCACCCATTCCCCCACTACTCCCCCTCTCCCTACACGACACTTGTCCCCACACCTCATATCTGTTAGCCAATTAACTCCTTCCCTATGACCATTAGTTGTCCCGTAACGGTCTGTCGCCCTAACGAATATCCCTTCACATACAAAAAACCCCTGTTTTCCCCCTCATTACATTATTTTCTGACTGAGAACCCGTGAATACCAAGCAAATCTTGATGTCAAACTACCACCGCCATCACTTACCTTCAACTCACGAGCTATTTCCTCGATAATTACAACATTTCTAACCTATTCTATTGTTAGTTTTTCAATTATGGCTCCCAAAGGAAAGTTTTTTTATGCCTCTGAAAATCCAATGGTTCCCCCTCCAATTGACCTTGACCACATTCCTCTAGAAGACATAGATTATAAAGTTGCAGAGCCTAAGTGTGAATTCAATTTATTCAAATTACATTGTTGGCTGAAGGATAATTTCCTTGACCAGAGTGATGAAATTGAACTCTAGGAATCCAATTTACCCCTCTACATGTTTCCCCAAACCTACCTTTTCCCTGAATTCGTCCTTAAATTCCAAGATAGTTTATCTGCCAAGCCAAGGAGCCATTGCATCTTGCAATGGTGAAATCTTGTTTACAATTACTTCTAAGACCATTAACCAAATGTTGCATATCCCTCAAAATAACTCCACCACCCCTTTCTCTATCGAATCCATAAATTAATTATATCAAAAATTGACCTTTTCCAAGAGAGCCCAAATTTTTGAAAATTTTCTCCTTCAAGATGCCCAAATGCCTAAGAAAAATCCACCATAGCCCTTTTTTATTTTCCCATAGAAGTATAATCAGATTATCTCCATGCTCTCATGTCTACTAGGATATTGTTCTGATGAATGGGTAGATGAACCTATTTTAGGCTTTCTGTCCATTTTCTCTACAAAAGAAAAGGTTTCAATGAACTTCAATTTTAGTCAATTCTTGGCTGAAAGCATTCATGAAAAAATTCTTTAGTTTCAAACTAAAGGAGTGTTCAAGTATTCTTCAATTTTGGTTTATATGTTCATATTCTATCAAGAAGATAGGTTCCCTTTCACACTCTAGAAGATAAATAAACAAGGAAGCTCACAATCAGTCATCTTTTGGACTTCATTGGTGAGAAATAACTCGCTGGAGTACAGTTTCAAAGATTTTATTGATCAGATCATTTATCCAGCTACTTGTTTACTGAACAATGGTACAAAACCCAGGGTTAGTGAATAAATTCAGAAGGTTTTACATCTAACTGAGTAGGCCAAGATAGGTGACTGGTATTTATACCAAAATTATACATAAATAAGGGTGTATGGATGTGAGTTTCCACCATACAGGTTTCCAAAATACCTCCCAATGAGGATTTTTTCATTGGAGTACATAAGGAAGATGATAAATTCAGATGAAAACCACTTTGTAAAAGCCAAGAAGAAATATCAGTTCAGAATTAAAACTCATATAGGACTATTTATTTGCAACAACAGAGAAACACGTGAAGAAGCAAACATCCTCTTAAAACATATGATGTTTTCTCTAAGATTTATTTGGTCATATGATCCATTTGGAATTATTTCTGAGCTGAGGACCAAACAAAAGACCATTCCCTATGTTCATACACAAAGGCCAGAGATTGAAAAATAAATGAACCAGGCTGAGTGGGAAGAGAACACCTTGCAAGAAGCAGAAGAAAACCTTTTTCTGTGACCACTTCACATACCACCACACCTCAAAAACAAGTAGATAAAAGATCAAGGAATGAAGACTCTCCTTCAGTCACAAAGGTCTCAACAGATGACTTTCAAATATATATGAAGAAGACTAAAACCATTCCTACAACACATTTTCTTAAAGAGGGAGAATACAATCTACAATAGTCTTGGAAGGACCACTCTCTTCAGCATAGTCAGCCAGTTTTTTTATAGGATATCCATCATCATCAACTTCACAAAGGAATCCATAAACAACTCTAACATATGAATCAATTCATGGAGAAAAGGAGTCAAATATTTTTTATAAGTATAACGAAATTAAGAAAAAGAATGAACTTCTCAAAAGCAGTACTTATACTCAATTTTGGAAACAGACTCCTACTTCTCAGCACAGACTTTTGTCATATTTTGACACAAAGAAGGGAAGAATGCAAATGGAATTCTTATAGGAATAGGTCCCCTATCCAAATACAACAACTGATTACAAGAAGACTTCATTTGAATTTGATATAAAGGATGTCCATCCTATTGATCAGATGAATATTAAAAGACAGACAGGGGAGATGATTTATTTAACCTTGACAAACACTACAATGATAGCTTCCAAATTACAGGTATCACTGACTAATATCCAGTCTTAATTGAAGATTGAAAATATCTCTTCTTTGGCCAAGGATAATAAGATAAAATCATTAGAGGAATTAGTACTCAAGATTGGATATGACCCAGCTAATGTTAAAGAAGCAGAAGAGTTGATTAAAAAGAAGAATGTTGACATAGCATCACTCAAGAAATAGTTGAAACTATCAACAACAGAGGATTCATAGACTAAAGAGGTGGGTGAGATAGAGAGCCAAAAATAATAAATGCTCAAATTGATTATGGAGAAAAATGCACAGATTAAGGAAATGGAAGCAGGGATGGATAAGTTGATCAAGGAAAAATAGAAGAATGCACAGTTGGCCATAGTTACATTAGATGCAGTGCCCCTGATAGAGATAAGAACAACTGAAGTTTCTACATCAACATTATCCCCAAAACAAACTTCAGATGCCTCATATAAATTGGTGAAATCTATGGAGGACATGTTCATACAAGGTGTAAAAATAAAAAAGTTAGAGGAAGAAGTAAATTCATTACAGAAACAGAAAGAAAGGATTGAGGCTCATCATCAAGCCGAAATACATAAATCTCAGAGGATCGACCAACGACTACAACAGTTAGTAAAAGAAACAGCCATGGCTAATACCTTATCCCAAGCTAAGGAAAATATATGGATAGACATCAATAAATCCATGACAGATATTTGGCCTTCTATACAGACTATCTTTGAGTAGCATGAGTTAATTCAAAAATCTAGAGGAGCCACTAAAACAATTAAGGAAAAATTGGGAGAAAAGCCAACAAAAGCAACAGATCTCATCATGTTTCTAAATTCTAAAAAAAAAAATGATTTAGAGGATGTTGGCACAAGCGAAGACCCAGGGTATAGCTCTAACAATGCAACAACAAGCCCTAAATACTGGCCCTTTCGAAAACACCTACGAAGCAGATGCAACCTCACCCGAAATAGCAATAGGGGGTTGCAAGACATGGGTGTCTACAACCAAAGGAAATGAAAGTGGAATCAAGGAAACCACATATAGAGATCATATTAGTATTTCCAAGAATAAACCTACTTTGCACAGTTATATATCAGATCTAACATATTAATGCATCATTAGAGTAACAGAATTAAAGAACACAACATCAATCACTCACAACTAAAGATATATGTGGTTCACCCTCTCCCTAGGACTACGTCCACATAAATGTTCTTTATAATATACTAGGTGAAAGCTTACAGTTCTATATGCACTCTTAGCTTGCAGATCTCCTCTCTTTCTCTCTTCTCTTTATCACACTTCCCTGCGCACCCAGTTGTAGGGTTGATCTTCGCACCCAGTTGAAGATCTTACAACACATACTTCTCTCTCAGTAACAACAACCATCAATCATTATACATAATCTCTCCTTGTCTCTCTCTCTAACCCATCCCAGGTCCTCTTGACCTTTATTTATACATTACAATAGCTCATCGACAGCCTTAGGGCGAAGCCTAGGTATCTAAACCCTAGATACCAAAACCCTAGGTGTCTAAAACCGTAGTTCAACTTGACCCACATTTTGAGGGCTTCGCCAGCCTGCCTCTCCTTCCTTCCCGTGAGGTTCTCTAAATCATCTACCGGTGGCCTTTTCCACTTGTTGAGTTTTCCACGAACCACTTTCCTTCCTGATTTGTCTTCCTCAATCTCCTTGTCCAACAACTTGCTCTCTTGAAATTTTCTCCATATTTTCTTCTTCTTTAACCACTTCTACCTAATCTTAGTCAACCTTCCTCTTGCGCAGTTCGCATTTCACCTTTTTTTCTATAATATTCACTTTCTTCCATAACCAAGGGCCAACAGGCCCCCAACACTCACCTGTGACTCATCCCGATGCACTCTAATCTGAATCTTCCATTGTACCTCGACTTCAGACTGCGCAGTGCAACTTGTTCTTCCTACTCTGTTCCTCCACCCTATTTGCAGACTTTCTTTCTTGTGTCTTGTAACCAGTCCCAACTGCACCCGGTACCTAGACCCTTCTCCTTTTATGTTTATCGAGAGCTGCGAGGCAGCTGGTTGTCATAGTACAATTTCAACTAGCTCCCATTCACCAATCTTTCCTTCCACTCTGCATTCAAAATCTTCAGTTGCGCAACTCCTCCTTCTGTAACATAGGAAATCTCATATGGCCCTAGACAATGTGTTCTGAACTTCCCTAGATGTTTCATGAACTTGCTATCATATACCAATACTAGATCTCCTTGCTTAAATTCTTTCTTCTTGATATTCCTGTCATGATACGCCTTTTCTCATTCCTTTTGAACTTGTTGATGAAATCCTGCAATAAATATGTCTTCTTCTAGCTTGACCAACTGTGTGAGCCTCTCTTAAACAGCACCAGTGTCATCCATATCTATAAATGTTAAGAACCAAACATCAATATAGCATAGAAAAACCTCAGGAAAAGTACTCAACACCTTGAAAAAGAGATAATTTTAGATAATGAGCCCCTTCGAGGGGGAAGCTCCTTTTACCCCACTTAAATGTTCAAGTACAAGATGATTCAAAATGAAAATGTCTCCTTGGTATATATAGGAGACTAGGAGGTATAATTACAATTAATGGCCTAAAGCCGACATAAATAAAATAACATTACTAATATAATAT
>SNQJ01S0040104.1:142614-166003 GCA_010110895.2 Picea sitchensis
CCTTTACCGCATCCACAAAAAAATCCCAAGTGGGCTCGGCCCCATATATTCCAAACTCCTCTATGGAACTCTTCTCCCAGTAAGTTTCCCACCAATGTTTGACATGGGGGATAGCCTTAAGGAGTGCGAAGGTGATCTTTACCTTGTCTGAAAAATTATGAACAGAGAAATAACCTTCTAGCAGATTTAACCATTTATCTAGGGCATCTGCATCTATTTGACCTTCAAATATGGGAACATCATAATTAACCTGTACCTTGAAAGACGAGGTGCCTCCAAAGTGGCTGCTTGACGAAGATGCACATGATGCTATCGGTAGGCGTTGAAGGATGTGGGAAAAATTCTCCATCATTTCGTCCCTCTTTCGCATGAGAGCTTTCTCAAGCAACAGACTGATAGGATCGTCTGCTCCATCGTTTTTCTTTTCTTCCACCATTGAGGGTTTCTTGGGTGTGCGAGAGAGATTTTCCTCAAGAGAGACAAGCTTGAGACCTAACTTGCTATACTCGGACCTCGTCGGGGACATGCACTGAAAAAAAACCGATCAAGAGCAGCCTGCTCTGATACCACTGATCCGGATTATTTTCGGCACGAAATGAGAGCGGAGATATAACACATAAATATAACAGAGATATAGAGGAAATAAAAAGAGTCACAGATATACAGTAATACACGATTTCTATTAATGAAATAAATGTACAGAGACTGTAAAAATACAGAGTGAAAGACTTGCTAGAATGGTGGCAGCTTATCTCTGAGAAGAGATGTGACGGCTACTCGCATCCGTGAGAAGATGATTACAATGAGGCTCTGAAATCCATTTTACAATAAGAAGGAATTCCAAAAACCCTAGACATCAAAAAACCTAACCCTGGGAGTGAAGCGCCAAAAGTCATGTGGGCCCCGTTTGGGTAAGTTGGTGCATCAACTTCCCGGGGTCGTAACGTTTTCATACGGTCTCCGTTTTAGGCGTATGATAGCTCGTTGGAAAGATCTCTCCAAGAACTACAAATTTTGGGTGAGAAACATGCTCTATGATTCATGTTTCTCTATCAAAAAACATCGTTTAGGGCCTCAAAATGGCCCCAGAAGTTAAAAACTGCTAAAAATAGTAAATTACCAAAATTGCCAGAAACATGTTTTGGGCTAGTTGGAGAAGTGGGTGGCCACCGATATCCACCTGGATCAACTTTGGTGCTCCAGGGCTCTGTGTTGCGACAATTCATCAAAGTTTAAAACTCACTGAGTGAAAACTTCTGAAGTGGTCAATGTCAGCGCACCACGATCAACAGCGGAGATCCCTCCACACCTCCCATCATATCGGATGGTTGACGGGGCTTTGTGACTCCGACCTTTGGTAGTTCAAGCCTTTCCTACCTACCAATATCATCGAAGTGATGAAGTTTTGAAGTCCTTCCTTTCCTTCTTGGCTTCGATCGATGACTGGCGATCAATCAACCAGATCCGATGGTTGGGAATTAATTCTTACCCAACCTCATGTTCTCCTCCATTGGACATCCCTTGTTCACCTTCCATCTGATCCAATGTTCTAGATCTCTCTCAATCCCATGGTGTTGATCGCTCCCGAATTCAAAAGGAACAGTTATGATCCTTCAATACCTTACTAAGGATATCTAACGTTATAGCTTCTGCGCAAACTCTGCAATGCCCTTCCTCCTAAGCTTCATGACTTCAAGGTCCTAACTCGATCTCAACCACAAGATATTGTCTAATATATATATCCCATTCTATCTTAGTGTTTTAACATGTGGCTCTGATACCAATCTGTAACGTACCTAACCACCCACAGTTTGGGCTACGCCACTTAATCTGACTACAACACACCTAGCCACCCACAACCGAGGCTTGCTGTAGTCCAAGGACTCACTTCACAGTGACTTATCTCAATCTGAATCACTTATGAGTTAATTAAGAGACATGAAAACCACATGCATACATAAAGACTCATCCCATGACATAAATTGAGCCATGCACAGTCATAACCAGCAAGCATGCATATTCTAAATAATGAATTCAAATATAAATAAATGCACAACAGAATAAACCATACACAAGTAAATAACCATAACATAGAGCAGTTATATTTTCTGAAAATAAGACACCAACTGGCTACAGACCAAGGACATTCCACCCAACCGTATACATTATTGTTCTAAGTCTCAACACCAGTGTCACCCCCGAGCCAGGGCTATGAATCCACAAGGATGGTTCTAGAGTGTCACTCAGCTTCCAAAACTGATCAACACTCAAGCTCTCATAGGATTCTCAACATCCACAACAATCGAAGTACCCATCTCTCTTCTACCCAGCCTGCACAACACAAGAGAATGGACTCCCTTCTCTATCATGCTTTTCCTCATGTTGCCCATCTCCTTTGAGGGCTCCAGTGCAGCTTGTCCAAAATATCCATACTAGGACTCTCAGGACTCGCATCTGTGAGAAAAATTAAGCCTAGACCAAAGCATCTCATACATGTAGGTCTTGATTCATAGTTGGAATACACCAAGAGTCTCTACAGCCAATAACACCATGGCTTCTCTTCACATTTCATTTTCCTTTCCCAAGACAAGACACGAATGAGGAAAGACGAGTGGGTGAAAGAATGAATGGAGTGAAATCCTAACAAAAGGTTTGAACAATGAGCAATTGGGTTAATGAGTGAATGAGTGAAGGAGAAGAAACCAACAGAAGAACAAGAGCGAGAGCAAGAGTGAGAACCCCCCAAACAAACCAAGGATGGGTTTATGTAATTCTTGGAATTAAGGAGCCACTTGGCATCCCCCCCAAGAAGATCATGTAACGATTTTTCTCCATTAAGACAATAATGGGTAAATAAAATATAAAATAAGTACTTATCCCCTCAAGCTCCCTCTCTGGATGAATCATATCCCCCTATAACTCTTGTCCTTCTCCATCTAGCAGCCAACGATGTATTTATTATTAATAATGATCAAAACATTACATTTCCTAGGAACATTGGCCTCTTTCAATTGTTTGGGCATGCTGGCCTTTCATGACTTAACAAAATACAATATTTAATACGGGGCTCAAAACCCAGGGTGTTACACTTTTGAATCACTATCAGGTCACATTGTTTGTAGCCATGGTGTACTAGTATCTCTAGCTAAGATAGTGGCAATTGTGAATATGTACGCTCCAGTCAATGTTTACACACTATGGTCTACCCTCAACCACACAAAGTACTACAAAAGGTTTATCAAGGGTTATGAAACTATTACCACCCCTATGGAGCATTTTTTCAAATCCCCATTTTTGGGTTCCCCTGTTCTACAGTGACAATGACTTTCATGTCTTGTCAATGAAGAAAAAGGAGTGAAACATGATCATTTAATGTCACTTAGTTAGGAGATGTTATGTTTTTAAAATGGCATTAAGGAAATAAATTTAATTTAGATTAACAAGTTACTTAAACATTATTAAACTGACTTTTAATCTTAAAGTAAAAGAAAAAGGGGAATAAGGGTCATATTTGATTTAGTAAAAAAAGGGAAAGTTCTAGAAGGCATGGAAGAAGGATAAAAGGAGGGGTAGAGCTTCACTATGGAATTATTATTATGATTTGATATCTCATTTTGGAGTGCTCTTGGAGCCATTATTTTGTTAGGTTTTAGCAAAACCCTTCAACCATTGCAGTTTGGTTTTGGTAGTGCAACGTCCACCCTAGTTATACAAGAGAGGGGGATCCATCTAGGATTTCCAATGGAGCTTAATTTTTTTTTTTTTTTTTTTTGNCTTGTGTAGGAGATTTGTGAAACTTTTTGGAGGAGGTGGATCTCATATTTTGTAGGTACCATAAGGGTTCCAAGGAAGCATGACAATACAAATACTCGTTGGTTGAATATGAGGGTCCCACAAGGCCTTGCTTGTCATCCAACCTCATCCCATGAGGCACTGTTAATTATTGAACTTCGTCCCAAGAATATCTCTACAAGTTCAAGTTGCAGAGATACTTAGGTGTGACAGTTGGATCACTACAGTCAGTATTGGATTATCTCAACATCATCTCCAACGATGGTTTAGTATCACCTTGAAGAGGGTTTGGATATTTGGATTTAACCCTTTCGTGGATTGGAAGAGGAACCATCTTCTAGAAGAGATCAGGGCACTACATCAAGTTTCGGTTTTTAGTTTGTATGTTTTCTGATTTTTCACAGCTGCTACAGTAGCCCTAGACATTGTATTGTATAATCAAGACTCCATTATTAATAAAGTTCCATATTATCTCTTTTATTCTATGGTGTATTTAGACTGAATGCAACATGTTTTTCAAAATGCCTATCTAGAGGTTATGTGCAAACTGTTTGTATAAAGTCCTCAATCATCTTAACAAATATGTGTTCGGGAAAGGAGTATAACCAGAACTAAATTAGACAACAAATATAGCATATTCCTATTGGGGATATTACAAAGTTGTTGAAAAAGGTCAATAATTTCACCTTGACTAGAGAATTTCAAAATTTCTTTGACCTTCCAAAATAAATATTGGTAAGTGTGCTCATTCTAGTCTTTCTAAATTGGAGTATTGAATTCCATGTACATGTTGATGCCTTTGGAATTTCATTAAGAGCCATATTGGTGTAATCTGGACAGGGAAAGTTGGACCATCCCATCTATTTTTCCAATTGTAATTTTTCAAACGTCGAGCACAACTATACTACGACTAAGCAAGAAGGAATAGAAATGATGTAGTCAATACAAAAATTCTGGCACTACTTGTTTAGAGGCCACTTCAATTTTTTTCATGGATCACTTAGCTCTTAATTATTTGGTGAATAATTTAGTGCTGGAAGGTAGAATATGTAGATTAAATCTTCTATTATAGGTGTTCAATTTCGAAGTCATAGTGAAACTAGGAAAAACAAATGTTAGAGGAAATCATTTGTCCATGATAGATACAGGGGAATATTAAGAAACGTTGGAAGACAAAATTCTAGACTATGAATTATTCAGGATTGAAACAATACCAGATTATCTAGAAGACATGGCCATTTCTCTCATTACAAGGGTTGCACCACAAGGGTACTCCACTACACAAAAGAAACAACTAGTTTCCCAAGTGGTCGACTATCTATTGATTATAGGCTAGCTATACAAGTTGGGGTAGATGGAATCCTCATATGGTGTGTAATGAATCATGAAAGACTGAGGATTATATGGATCATGAAAGGATCAATCCTATCAAAAAGTCAAGAGTCTAGGTTTCATCAGTGAATTAAAATTAACACTACAATTAAGGATTTTTATTTAACTTCAGTAAGATCAAGTCATTTTCTCAAGTCTTGTTGTCAGTTGCTTCTGTCTTTGAGAACTTTTAGAAAAGGTTCCACCTTTGTGGTCAAGGGGGGGACTTTTAATTTTTTTCAAATTTTANCAATTAAGGATTTTTATTTAACTTCAGTAAGATCAAGTCATTTTCTCAAGTCTTGTTGTCAGTTGCTTCTGTCTTTGAGAACTTTTAGAAAAGGTTCCACCTTTGTGGTCAAGGGGGGGACTTTTAATTTTTTTCAAATTTTAGGATTGCACCAACAAAAAGAATTTTGAGATGCATCAATACCCATGGGTTGTGTCAAGTTAGAATCTTTCATCTATGGCATCACCCAATAGTGCCAAAGTCAATTCATGTCATAAATTATAGGCCCCCAATGATAACCGTGTGCATTTAATACATGCACTAAGTCATAACTACTGATATGATAGTTAGAGGGGTTAATAGGATAAGTTGTAGGGGTCAAGTTGAAAATTGGGTGGGTAACATCAAGTCATCATTCAAAATCAGTTACTACCATCAATTCTTTCAATAATGGCTATAATCTAATATTAAAGACCATATTTATGGAGGATTTGTCCGTGTTGTTGGACAACTGAGAGGGGGGAGGTGAATCAATTGTTACCGAGCTTAAACAATTATGCTCATTTTAAACACTTTACAGAGCACTTCATGACAATCACAATAATGCGGGGAAGTAAGCAATAGAACATTCAACATCATTCACACACATGAAATACACAGAGACAGATATTTCCTGAGGAAACCCATAAAAGGTAAAAACCTCTTCTTATTTATATGATAAGTAATCTTTACATTCTGTACATTATCATACTTATGAGCTCCAACTCATTGTGAGGCTACAACCTCTGTTTTACAAGATGCAACTTGTTGAGAGCACCAACTCTCTATTTTCCCTAGCACCTACTAGAAGGAAGCACCAACTCCCTGGTTTCTCTAACAATCACTAGAAGGAAGCACCTACTCCCTCGTTTCTCTAGCACCCACTAGAAGGAAGAAACAAATCCTTAAGTGTTCCAGAACCAACTGGATGGAAGCACCAACTTCCAGTCACACAAGCACCAACTTGTATAACAGAGAACCAATGTTCTCCCTTGCACCACCCTGCCACCCTGGTTTTTCTGGCTGAAACTAGATGGAAGCTACAACTCCCTGTGTTCAAGCACCCACTTGAACCTCTGAGGACAACAATCCTCCCTAGCACCTCCCAACCACCCTGAAATATAAATATTTGCTACAAAAACTTATTACAGTGATATAATGTTCATCAATGGCTTACCAGTCTCATCACTGTTATGCTAAACTACCCTGTTCTACCTACATCGGTGTCTTCCTGCTTGCATCTTTTTTATATTTATGATCTTCTTCTCTGTCTCTACATGCACACCTTGGCTTTCTCTTCTTTTATCAGATATGCATCTATGTTTTTTTCTTCTTTTGTGCTTCAGCTCCTGCACATCATGCTTCTACACGCATGCATCACACACAACAACAACCCTCATGTCTTATATGTTCTACGTATTTATACTATATGTGCACCTTCTTCCTCCATGCACAATGCTTCTGCATGTTTTTCACAGTGTCACGATTCTGCTCATCAGTTTATTCACTGCCACTCCACCTTTCTCCCTCTTGTTCCCTCAAGCATCTCTCTACTTTTCTTCATTCTGCAACACCTTCTCATGTCGAGTCCTCTAGTGATCATCATGGAAACTCTTCATCTTTTCTGGCAATTACCCCCATGCGTTCATCATCACTAGGCATTATGTTGAGATTTCTTAGCTTCACTGGCAGTCTAGACTCTTGATCCTCTCTTGCACCTGTCAGTCATCTCTATGATCAATCTTCATGGCACTATAATATGCCTCGAGACTCTTCATCTCCCCTGGAAGTCACCCTACAACTCCTCGAATTCTCTGGCAATCCAGACTCTTCATCCTACCCGTTACTAAGAGAACCTCCGCATGTTCATGCATTTTTCGCCTTCTCTCTTCCTGAGGAAAAATTCATAGTGGGCATTTAGCCTTTCTGGCTAAGCACTTTCCTTTCACATGTAGCCTCAGGCAGTGACCACAGCCTAATCAAAAAATTCATTTCGTGATTTCACATATCGCGAATTCCTCTTGCGAGGCATCTCGAATCTCCAAGTCGCGATCTCTGAAACCCTGAAAAGGAGCTTAGCTAGACTGGCTCCTTTCCTTCTCGTGACCACCAGTTGTGACCAAGCGCTTATCCATAAAGCACTTTCGCAACTCACAATTTCAGGAATACTGTGATGAGGCATCTTGACTCTCCAAGTCACGATCTCTGAAACCTTGAAGAGGAGCTTAGCTTCTCTAGCTCTGCTCTCCAGTGTGACCACGACATATGACCACTGGCTAGTCATTTGAGCACTTCACTCTTCAGATCAACGGTTGATGATCCATGGTGATTGGACGACTTTCCTCCACCCTGGAACTTCAACTTTCGAGACTTTGGGGGATTTTTTATGATAAAATTCCTGAAACTAAACTCCCAGAATGGCGTCACTCGATGACATGACATGATCTGTGTGGCTGCCATGTGTCACTCGGAATTATGATTTCCAGGTTCCTGAAATGCCAAATCATCTTGACACTTGTCATTGTCTGATCGTGCCATGTGTCATTGTTGACATAGTCTTCCACCTGTCCTTTCTGACATGGTCTGCCACATTCACCTCCTGGATCTGACGGCCCAGATTCGTCCTTGATCCAACGACTAGGATTATTTCACAATTTCGCATATCACGAGTTCTAGAGGTTAGGGAACCCCGTTCCTTTGACCTTTCAATCAGTGAAATGATTATCTTTAGCCATGTGTCTTTCTTGGATCGACGGTCCAGATTTTTCCTCGATCTGATGACTCAAATCATTTCCCCATTTCGCGTTTCGTGAGTTGGAAGGATAGAGCACCTCGTGCCTTTAACCTTTCAGTCATGTATATGCCAAACTTTAGCCAGGTGTCCTCTAGATCCAATGATCCACGACTGTCTTTGATGGATGGTCAAAATTCCTTCACATCTTTGGAGTGTTGGATGACTCCTGGGCTTATCCTCCTTGCAGATCTACTGGATCTAATGACTGTTAGTCCTTCGTATTAACTCCAGATATGACGGCCCAGATCTTATCATGATTTTTCATATCGCGAGTTGTAAGGATAGAGCACTTCCTTCCTTTGAATTTCCAGTCAGTGAAATGCCAATTGCTCGCCATGTGTCCTTCTTGAAGATGGACAACCCTCCTGCTTTCAGGATTTTGTAGGCCCGCTTCATATTGCACGTAAAGATTGTGCTCCTTCTTATGGATCCAACAATGGTTAGTCTTCGAGAATTTTGAATGGGATCCAATGATAATTGTTGCTCTTCATTGTTATTCTTATGATCTTTCCATGCCATCATCTCTGTTGATCATCCTTGCTTTCCTGTTTGCCATCGCTTTCTATCACATCATCGTTGTTGATCTTCCTTGCTTGCATGTTTTCCATCATTTTCTCCCAATTGTAACCCTGCTAGCGTCATTATTGTTCTTACCTATAACCATACCATCGTTGTTGTTGTTGTTCTTGCCATCAATGAAAAGAACGCTCAGCCTGTAAACATGCCAAAAATATCCCCCTTTGGCATTGAGGAAACCCTGAACGGCTGTGCTAATCTGTTTGGACCTCCAACTGTAGCATCTAGTCCGGACCACTCCTTTTCTCCCCCTTTGACATCAATGTCAAAGAAAACATGCTCCCATTGAGCTATTGCATTATGTTTAGGAGGTATCATATCTTCAACCAACACAAACTCCCCCTGACAGGATGGACTCTCTTATTTGAGTCCTATAGAATATTTGTATCTAAACCAGAGTCTTCTCCTTCTGATTCTTGGACCTATTCATCGTCAGCTTCCACTGTATCCTCTGTAGAATACTCAATATTGCTCACCTCTCTTACTGGGACTCCTTCATCAACCTTTTATTGTCATAACCGGATGACTCCCCATGTCACTATTCTCTCTCTACTTCTGAATTTTCTCCTCTTTTGTTTCTAAAAGGTTAGCTTTCCCTGACAAGGTCTTTCCTCTTGTTATCTCTATAGGACGTCATGTATATAATTTTGTACATCAGAATGTTGTTGCTGCGAATGTCGTTGTCCTACTAGAACACTGTACAATTGTAGCTTGTACTTTTTAAACAAACCTTGGATCTCCCCATTGATTCTCATCGGTCTCTATTACTGCAATTTCATTTTTCTTCCATGATGCCTACAATCCAAGGCTTTTATGACCATATTCAATCACAAGAAAAAACCGCTACAACCACTCTCATACCTACTTTTCTTTTTCATAGATGAAGGACCTGTATCATGTTTCTAAGGAGTACTGATTTCTTCCTTGTTGTATCCAATACCAGATTTGTCATTTGGTGATCTCTGACTATCCAAGATCTTATTCAGGGTCATGGAGTTGTTCAAGAACTTGCTTTGGGTGTTTGACTTCTCAACCATCAAAACTTCTGCTTCCATATTATGACATGATTCTTCTTCTACTTACTCCATGGGACAAATGCAAACTAAACATTCTTTTATTGTATCTGAATCTTCTTTTTTACTTGCAGGGGAGGATTCAATATCAACATTAATGTCTGTCCTAATGCTTTTAGCCACCACTTGTCCTGATTTTATAGACTTTATCTTACAGTCTTTGGAATTGACCACCTCTTTACATCCTCTATCACACATTTGACTTACGTTGAGAAAATTATGTTTCATCCCATCTTCAGGCAGAACATCATGGGCATCTCCTTTTCCATTACTCAAACTCACCATCCCTTTATCCTTGATTTTACCTGGTTCATCATTTTCAATGATCTCATTTCCTGTTTTTCTTTTACTTATAGGTAGAATCTTATCCTTCTCTCCAGTCATGTTCTTGGAACATCCACTGTCTATATTCCCAGAGGCCTTTTGTTTTTGAGTTGAAAGTGTTAGACCACATTTTCCACTATCTTTCTTTTTCCATGTGTTGGCATTTCTAGCTAAGAGCTTTATCCTTGGATTTGTTTTGTAATTCTTTAGATGGCAGTTTGCAGCTTTGTGGCTGAAGTTATGACAGTTATAGCATTCAAGCTCATTGTTCAATAGGTCAAAGTGATTTTTGTAACATTGTATACTCATTGGTTGTTCATTATTTCTTGACCTCCTCAGTTGCATGTCTCTAAACTTAATTTGACCATTTGCAATCTGTGGTTGTCTGTTACTTGGTTGTCTCATTCTTTGTTGTGGCAGACATTTATTCCTTGGGAATCTTGATTGCTCATGTCTAAATATTAAGGAACAATTTACAGTTTTGTGGCCAAAGTTAGAACAATAGAAACAATATCCATAGAAAAAATCGTTGTACCTGGAAAATGGTTGATTTCTTCCATGTTGATGATTTCCTTGAGAAGAGGGTGAATTATTTCTTTGTTCTACAGATTCAGTCCTGACACCTTTTTCTTTACTCCTCCTAGGTGATTGATTGTCTTCCTTTGTTTCTGCAGGTTTGTTGTTGTCATTGGTTGTAGATTTCACAAACTTGATGGAGTCTTTGTTGCTTGGTTGACCACTACTTGATCCCTCTTCATAACCCAAACCAGTTTTCATCTGTGGATTCCTTTGCTAATTCAGAATGGTGGCTAATCCTTCTGAGGCTTTGATACTTGATAGATTCTAATGATATAAGGCTTGAAAATTCTCCAACTCTTTCCTAGTTTTCACTACTTCTTCTTCCAGCACTTTACATATTTCCTTCTTTTTTGATAATTGTTGTTTCAGAATGTCCTCGATTTTCTTTGCCTCTTCTAATTCCACTTTTAGCAGGGAAAAGTATTCATCGGGTTGTTTATTGTCTTTCTCGAACTATATCAGCAATTGCTTTTTGTTCTTAAGTCTGAGTCTGTCAATCTCTTCCAAAGCGTTGGTCCTCTCTCCTTCCAAGTCAACCACAGCTTCTTTATCATTAGCATCACATCCTGTGATTTTATTATTAATCCTATTTGGCCATAAGTATGAAGTCATTTACCTTATCTTCACAAGAAGAGTCACTATCGGTGTCTTTTGAAGAGTCATCATTGTTTACACATAAAATTTTCTTTTTATCAAATCTTTTGGATTTGTACTTCTCTTCACCTTCAGAATTATGGTCCTTCTTCTTGTGTGGACACTTATTTTCAAAATGACCTATCTTACCACAGTTGAAACATTTGAAGAACATCTTACCTTGGTACTTGCCTGATCCTTTCTTTAGTCTTCTCACAAATGTTTCTTCAATTTCATCACACTTAGAACCCTCATTCTTGTCTACTTTAAATGATGCTTCTCTAGTGGTGGGTTTATCTTTAACTATCCTCATTTCATATGCCATCAACATTCCTAGAATTTGATCAAAATCCAAAGCCTTTAGATCATTAAGTTCTTCTATAGCTGAGACCTTTGGTTTGAACCTATCTAGTAGAGATCTCAAAATTTTCTGAACTAAAGAGGGTTCCTCAATTTTTTCACCAAGTGCTTTCATTGCATTTACTAGTTCTTCAACTATCAAAAATTATTCCCCAATAGTTTCATCTTCTCTCATCTTTAGTTGTTCAAACCGTACTCTATAGGTTTGAAGCTTGGCATCTTTTACCTTCTCATTACCTTCATAAATACTAATGAGATTGTCGCACATGTCTTTGGCAGTTTCTAAATGCATAAATTTTACAAATTCTGCTTCTGCAAGCCCACTCAGAATAGCATTCATAGCCTTAGCGTTGAAGTTGAATTCTAGCTTGTCATCCTTGTTAACTAGTACAACTGGCTTTACATAACCAATCTCTACCACATCCCATACATCTGCACCTAATGCTATTATGTAGGTTCTCATCCTAACTTTCCAGAAGGCAAATTTTGTTCCATTGAACACAAGGCCCTTATTGTTTGAAGTTCCTTCATGGATTGACATGTTTAAGCTCTAGGATCTAACTTTAGATAAAAGGAACCTGCTATGATACCAATTGTTGGCAATTGAGAGGGGGGTGTGAATCGGTTGTTACTTAGCTTAAACAATTATGCTCATTGGGGGGGGTGTGAATCAGTTGTTACTTAGCTTAAACAATTATGCTCATTTTAAACTCTTTACAGAGAACTTGATGACAATCAAAATAATGCAGGGAAGTAAGCAATATAACATTCAACATCATTCACACACATGAAATAGACAAAGACGGATATTTCCTGAGGAAACCCATAAAGGGTAAAAACCTCTTCTTCTTTATATGATAAGTAATATTTACATTCTGTACATTATCATACTTATGAGCTCCAACTCATTGTGAAGCTACAACCTCTGTTTTACAAGCTGCAACTTGTTGAGAGCACCAACTCTCTATTTTCTCTAGCACCTACTAGAAGGAAGCACCAACTCCCTAGTTTCTCTAGCACTCACTAGAAGGAAGCACCTACTCCTTGGTTTCTCTAGCACCCACTAGAAGGAAGCAACAACTCCCTAAGTGTTCCAGCACCAACTGGATGGAAGCACCAACTTCCAGTCACACAGGCACCAACCTGTATAAAAGAGAACCAATGTTCTCCCTTGCACCACCCTGCCACCCTGGTTTTTTTTGCTGCAACCAGATAGAAGCTACAACTCCCTGTGTTCAAGCACCCACTTGAACCACTGAGGACAAAATTCCTCCCTAGCACCTCCCAACCACCCTAAAATATAAATCTTTGCTACAGAAACTTATTACAGTGATATAATGTTCATCAATGGCTTACCAGTCTCATCATTGTTATGTTAAATTGCCTTGTTCTGCCTGCATCAGTGTCTTCCTGCTTGCATCCTTTTAAGATTTCTGATCTTCTTCTCTGTCTCTACATGCACACCTCAGCTTTCTCTTATTTTCTCAGATATGCATCTTTGTTCTTTTCTTCTTCTATGCTTCAGCTCATGCACATCATGCTTCTACACACATGCATCACTCACAACAGTATCCCTCGTGTCTTCTATGTTCTGTGTATTTATACTATATGTGCACCTTCTTCTTCCTCCATGCACAATGCCTCTGCATGCTCTTCACAGTGCAACGGTTCTTCTCATCGGGTTGTTCACTGCCACTCCACCTTTTCACCCTCTTATTCCCTTAAGCATATCTATATTGTTCTTCGTTTTGCATCACCTTCTCATGTCGAGTCCTCTGGTGATCATTATGGAAACTCTTCATATTTTCTAGCAGTTACCCCCATGCATTCATCATCACTAGGCATTATGTTGAGATTCCTTAGCTTCACTGGCAGTCCAGACTCTTCGTCCTCTCTTGCAATTGTCAATCGTCTCTGTGATCAGTCTTCATTGCACTAGAAGATGCCTCGACACTCTTTGTATCCCCTGGCAATCACCCTACAGCTCCTCGAATTCTCTGGCAGTCCAGATTCTTCGTCCTAGCCGTTACTAAGAGAACCTCTATGTGTTCATGCACTTTTAGCCTTCTCTCTTCCTAAGGAAAACTTCACAGTGGTTGTTTAGCCTTTCTATCTAAGCCCTTTCCTTTCACATGTGGCCTCAGGCGATGACCACAACCTAATCAAAAAAGGCATTTCGCGATTTTGCATATCGCGAATTCTTGTTGTGAGGCATCTTGACTCTCCAAGTCATGATCTCCGAAATCCAGAAAATGAGCTTAGCTTCTCTAGCTCTGCTCTCCAGTGTGACCACGACATATGACCACTGGCTAGTCATTTGAGCGCTTCACTCTTCAGATCAACGGTCGACAATCCATGGTGATTGGATGGCTATCCTCTACCCCAGAACTTCAGCTTTCAGGACTTTGGGGGAGTGTTGATGCTAAAACTCCTAAAACTAAAATCCCGGAATGACATCACTTGATGACATGACATGATCTGTGTGGTTGCGACGTGTCACTCAGAATTGTTATTTCCAGGTTCCTGAAATGTCGAATCATCTTGACACTTGTCGTTTTCTGATCATGCCATGTGTCATTGCTGACGTAGTCTTCCACCTGTCCTTTCTGACATGGTTTGCCACATTCACCTTATGGATCTGATGGCCCAAATTCGTCCTTGATCCAATGACTAGGATTATTTCACGATTTCTCATATTGAGAGTTCGAGAGGTTAGGGAACCCCGTTTCTTTGACCTTTCAATTAGAGAAATGATTATCTTTAGCCACGTGTCCTTCTTGGATCGATGGTCCATATTTTTCCTCGATCCAATTTTTCAAATCATTTCGCCATTTCACGTTTTGAGAGTTGGAAGGATAGAGCACCTTGTGCCTTTGACCTTTCAATCAGTGAAATGATAAACTTTATCCATGTGTCCTTCGTATCCAACGATCCATGACTATCTTTGATGGACAACCAGGATTCCTTCACATCTTTGGAGTGTTGGATGACTCCTGGGCTTATCCTCCTTGCAGCTCTACTGGATCTAACGGTTGCTAGTCCTTCATATTAACTCCAGATCTAACGGCCCAGATCTTATCGCGAGTTGGAAGGATAGAGCACTTCCTTCCTTTGAATTTCCATTCAGCGAAATGTCAATCGCTCGCCATCTGTCCTTCTTGAAGATGGATGGTCCTCCTACTTTTGGGATTTTGTAGGCCCGCTTCATCTTGCACATAAAGATTGTGCTCCTTCTTATGGATCCAATGACAATTGGTCTTCAGGAATTTTGAATGGGATCCAACGATCATTGTTTCTCTTCATTGTTATGCTTATGATTTTTCCATGCCATCATCGTTGTTGATCGTCCTTGCTTGCATGTTTTCCATCGTTGTCTATGCCATCATCGTTGTTGATCTTCCTTGCTTACTTGTTTTCCATCGTTGTCTCCCAATTGTAACCCTGCCAACATTGTTACTGTTCTTTCCTGTAACCATACCATCGTTGTTGTTGTTCTTGCCATCAATGACAAGCACGCTCATCCTATAAACATGCCAACATGTGTTTCAAATCGATAGCCACTAAATCTATGAGATTTTTTGTCCACTCTATTTAAACTAACTTACCTATCTTCTTAAGTTATTATGAAAAGTGTTTGAAGAGGAAAAGAGATTGAATATTGGTATAGATCTAGTCGATTCACATGTAATGGAATAAAGGATAGAGAACAACAATTCAAGATATTATTGATGGATTGTCGCTAGTATATAGGATGAAAGATCTTGATATAGAAGATATGGGAAAGATAAATGTGATATCAACACTACAGAGGAAATACATCGTCTTGGATGAGTCAATGGATCCTCAAGTTTTTAAAAGGGGGACTTAAAAGGAAAGACTCAACAAAAGTCAATTATGGAGTATGACTTCACCGATGCTGAACAATTTTCAAACTTTTAGTCTACTTACTATATGCATGAAGTTCATCTCATGAATGGAGACATGGTGGAGGAAGTACTTCCAAAGCTACAACCACTTCAAATGTTCTTGCTACTCAACATGCTCAAGGTATCGACATTTAGTGCCTCCCCACCCATAAATAAATGCATCAAGTTCTTGATCAGTATAGTACAACAAGGAAATTTATGGTTGGACAAGCCATACCTATTCACTATAGCATTGGTTCTAGACCTGATTGATCTATCAATGGATGGCCTAGAGGTGTCCACAACATTCTATTAGCATGAGAGGGCCAAGAAGGAAAGTGAATATGATTTGTATGTGCACTATGGAATGCACAAAGGATGCAAAGGGGTTAAAATTGTCTCAATCAATGGGTACCTATCAAGTTGGTAACATGAAGTCTTTCTTTTCAAGTCATGAGGAAACAAAGGAAAATAGAATGTAATCTGAATATCCTCTCTACAACAGAATCATTCTTACAAGGTTAGATATTGAACTATTGTTATTTATTTTCAATGAATTCATTGAGGTCATAATAGAGGCCTACAAGAAGACACCTCCTTTAGCTATGACTATTTCCTAAGAGCCTTTGCCATGTTTAATTGGGAATCACCACTTAGGTTCCAACTTCTCCCCACAAAATCGGGTCTAATCTCAACAATCGTGTTTGTGCTTTGGAGGGAAAGGAAAGAAACAAACCATTTGTAATTCAATGAGAAGGCCTCTATGTCCTAGTATAAAAGGATGGTGGATATGACAAAGGAACCAACCCTGCTTTCTGACCAAGATCGTCAACCACTAATTCAAGTGGTTGAAATTTGAATCCAACAAGGATAACAACGATGTCAAACCAATCATTGAAGGAACATACAAAATAGAGGTGAATCCATTTCCTCATATCCTAACAGCCAATGTTATTCATGAGGAAGTGCAGAACTGGTTCGATATCAACTTTACAAACACAAATAAAGGAGACTTCTTCCTCTTTTCAAACAAGGAGTAGATGAAGGTGATGAGGAATTCAAAATGGTTCCCATGCTCTACCATGACACTATACTCCTTTGAGCATCTACTAAATAGGGGAAAACAAAGGACCTAGAAATAGGCACCTCTTCGAGTCACTCAGTTGAGGTGGGACCATCATCTACCACCATGAAAATCCCCAAGATGGCACTCTAGATGCTTGACATCATGAAAGTTCACAAACCCAACTAGACAGGGGATGAGTTGGTGCAAGGAGTGGACCAATTGGTTAAAATATTGATGCAAAGGCCTCTTACAAAGAAACCAAGAACCCATCCTCCAAAAATGGTGCTTTGTCCAATCATAGAAGTACATGGGTTGGACTCAATGGCCAAAGAGAGCAAAGCTACGATTGTTCTAGTGATAAAAAAACTTTTCCTCTTGTCACTTCACTTCCATTGCAAGAAAGTGTGTAATGCAATAAGAATTGGTTGGCCTCACATAAGAGGAAAAACCCCCATCACTAACGTCCACAACATAGATTGTAATTCCCATCCTTGGGCTTCATAGCTAAAAGTAAAAATTGTAACCTGATACCATATGTAAATATTAATAGTAAATTAAATTGACAGCAATTTCCAGTAATTAAATTCTTATTTTCCATAGATTACAACATAATCTCAATATTTATAACTTGATTAACAACAACACATAAAATTAGTAAAATACGTCTTGAAGATGTTGTCCTTTGAGTTGTTGAAACAGTCTGCTACCAAAAACTGAAACTTCTTGAAATCATTTCCTCCCAACTAGCTAGGAATGGAGCCTCTCTCACTCTCTAGCTCCAGGAAAACAGATTTCCTGCCCCCTGAGCCCAAAATCCCAACAACACCACTTCCCTAGTAAAAATCCCCAAACAAATTTTTTCTTCCAGTCTCCTCCTTTCCCCTTCCTCCTTCTCCCAATGTTGTGCCAAAAAAGAAGACCCCCCTTTTCCAAGTCCCGTCCCCTCTTCCTTATCCTCCTCTCTCGAATCCCCCTCCCTCATTCAATTCCCAACTTCCTTATCCCCTCGTTAATTTCTTCACCCACCATTAAATAATAAAATAACAAAATGATTCAAATATATTTATTTCAATAATTAATTTAAATTAAATTAACAAATTATGATCATTAAGAAATCAAATTGGGTTGTTACATAGATAGACATGGACTCACTAGGCTCAATAAAAGGCTAGAAATCCTAGTAAATAGAGTATCTAGAAAAAATTATGAAACCCCACTAATAAATAGGGCACAACCTAGATGCAACCACTAGGAAACAACAAGAATCCAAACAAAGACTTCACTAGTGGTATGAATCAATAGAAAGAAACATGTGCACAGGTAGCATAGCAAGATCAAGAGAAAGAGACGGTAAAGACCACCCCCAATGAGCATATTTTATATGTCCCCTTAGACATTGGTGCCACCCAAGCGACCCCCATTGATTTTACTAGTGGACCCTTAGACTCGACAACTACCATGCAATTGATCATGAGGTTGGAAAGAGAAAGAGAATATCAATATGTGCTTATAGATGAGTGCCAAAAAAAATTGGCATCATATAGTACATTATTTTTTATGTGTAGGACAAGATTATATCACCACTATCCATCTAGGAAGTGCAAGAGAGAAAGAAAACATAGAATTCAGTGGTTATCTTTCCACCAGTGCACCTAGACTTACACATCTTGCTAGGATTAACCCTTAGACACCATTGCACTTCCAAGGGTCACAACCATCAAATATCAATCAAGCACCAATGGAATACTGTAAATGTATTGAACTTGCAAAAAAAAGATCTAGATAGAAAATACCACACACATTTGTAGAGAGAAATTGAGAAACAAGAAGTAAGAGAGAAAGAATAGAAGAATTCTCATTAACTGTAATGAATAATGAATATTTTACACATGATATAGTCTGTATAACTCAACCAATACACACTGGAGGTGAAGCTAATGCGCCATAGTGGTGGTATAGAGTGATTTGGACACACACCAACAGTTATGGGAGTGAACTTCCACCTAGTATAGTCTCTCAGGAAGTTATGGGAGTGAACTACCACCTAGTCTAGTCTCTCAGCCAGTTACGGGAGTGAACTGCCACCTAGCTGAGTTAACTAGTCTAACAGTCTTCAGTTAACTGAATGAAATGGAGTGAAGTGGGGAGGAGATCAAGGAATCATGGGTAATGTGATAGTCTATTGATGATACCAAGTTTAATTCGCATTAGCTGGTGATGATCCCAATGTTGCATAGTGACAAAACCAATGCAACATCTAGACTCCACTCAACTAGTCAAATTGAAGTGAAAACTGAAGAGAATATTCTCCTAGAGGAATATTCTCCCTAAACATTAGGAGACTAGATAAAGACTAATAAACATAGGAAAAATAAATCCTAGGTGTGTGTGAAGTAACTCCAACACCCCCCTGAACATCACTATGGTGAAAATAAATAATGGGTCCCAGCAACGAGGTCATGTTAGGTACCCAAATACAAAAGATACACTGAAATAAAGTGAGGAAAGAGGGAAAAACTCATGGGAAAACCCCCCCCTTAAGGTGCAATGTATGTAAAAAGAAGAACTAACAGCTACTAGGCAACTGTGTCCTTCAATCCAAGAAGACATCACAGAGAATGGAATTTCTTCTCAGTAAAGGTATTGGTGAAGATGTATGTTGTCTATTCAACTGAAGGACAAAACTATAGGTTGATGATCCCCTCATGTACTAAGTCCCAGATGTAGTGCATGTGGATCTCGATGTGCTTCGTCTACTATCTTTGAACTGGATCTTTGTAGAACTTCAAAGTGCTCTGGTTATCACACCATATGACGATCGACCAATGAAACTGAATGCCCAAATCAGTGAGAAAATGTTGTAGCCACATAGCCTAAATGTTTATGTTAACTACCCCTCTATTCTCTGCTCCGGCTAAAGATAGAGAAATGGTAGCCTGCTTCTTGCTCAACCAACAAATAGGCCCAGAACCAAGACTGAGTGAGTAACCAGATGTGGAATTGTGATCAGTGTTATCTCCATCCCAATTAGAATCAGTGAACCTGATGAGATATAATGTAGAGTCTGTTGCATAGTGAATCCCAAACGTGATGGTGCCTTGTACGTATCGAAGGATATGCTTTGCAACCTTCCAATGTAGCTCATGCAGCTTCTACATGAACCTGGAAACTATGCCAACTGCATAGGAGAGGTATGGTTTGGAGTGTGTGAGATACAACAAGCTCCCCACTAGTTGTATGTACAGTGTGTTGTCAACCAGTGGAGTGTCCCCTCCATCCTCAAGTTTGACTCCTGATAGGAAAGGATTTGGAGCAGACTTGGAGTCTCTCATGTGAAATCTCTCAAGGAGATCTCATGCATACTTGGCCTAAGACAGTTTGATTCCTAATGCATCCTAACTGATATTGATTCCAAGTAAGAAGTGTAGCATACCTATGTCTATCATCAAAAACCTGTCATGTAGAATCCTCTTGACTACAACAATCGTTGAAGTCGAGTAATCGGTAATCAACAAATCATCAACATACAGAAATAAGAGTAGTTGTGAATCAATCGTCCTGAGAATGTAGACATTCGGGTCTGATTTACAATGTAAAAAGTTCTATGACAGTAGGTAGGAGTCCATCTTGGCATACCATGCCCTCGGATCCTGCTCGAGGCCATAAAGAGATTTATTTATGCAACAGACCAAAGATGAATCCTACATAACTCCCTAGGGTTGCTCCATATATATCTCCTCAAAGAGATCATCGTGAAGAAATGCATTCGTCACATCCATCTGATGGAATTCCCATCCCTTGGTTGTTGCAATGGAAAGTTACAAACGTATGGAATCCATTTTCGCTACTAGAGCGAAGGTCTCATCATAGTCAATGCCATGCACCTGCTGAAAGCCTTTGGAAACCAGCCTNAAAAAGTATTCAAATGCAAATCTCCCCTCTTAAAAATACCAAACAGCACAACTAACAAAAGAGAATAATCACTAGATACGTACTAGCCTGCATAGATGATTGTTTTGCTCTTCCAGAAGACGCTCCTGTGAAACAGGTCAGTTAAGTATACTATATATATATATATATATATATATATATAATATTACAAATTTTAAAAAATATTTAAGATGGTATTACCTTTCTGCGCAGATTATCTAATTGTTGGAGCATAACCTGATTCTGTTTGATGTCAAGAATGAATGAATGAATTAGAACGTTGAATTACTGATGAATGCAAAAAAATTAATTAGATATTTGTGCGTTGATTTCATGATTGATGAATTATTCATCCATTATAGATGATGTTTCATGTTTACCTTTCTAATTCGGACACGATTTGCGCCAACGTCCAGTTGCTGTTCCAGGTGATGTAACTCACTCAGAGTTAAGGAAGACAGATCCTCACCCATCATATGCCTGAAATACGAATTTACACGTGATTCATCACAAATTTTTCCATATTTCCCTCCCTGAACAAGTTATATTTCGACACAGAAAGATTGATAGATGTTTTGTAATAATATTTTGAAAGGTTTAGTTATGTATTTACCTGAGATTCGTTTGCAGCTTTTCATTTTCATTCTTGATTCTTGTAATCTCAGAATATAGATGCTGTTATAATGTCAGATATCATTGAATAAAAAACAGTATAAGTGAAAAACAATAGTTACGTTAAGTAATTTTCGAATATATTGGAAGAAAAGCAAAGCTATATAGATATATATTTGATAGAGTCCTGAAAAACAAAAACAAAAAAGATAAAAAGGTTTAGTTCAAAATTTAATCAGAAATTTAGAAAAATAGTTGGAATTGCAGATTTAAGTAGTTGAGATTGTATATAACTAGCACAGCCATAAACTGGTGGCTGGTGAACTTCCAAAGGTTTCTGCTGGTCTAGAAAATGAAACCCTAATCACTCTTGCAATCAGTTAATCAAATAAAAGTAAAAAAATAAACATGTAAATTGATGAGTTTATAATAGTGAGGATCGTTAGTGGTTGAAATCACAACCAATGATTTATTGGGACTACTAAAAATATTCCATCAATAATTAATTGTGTACATACAAAACTGGGCAAGTTTGAAAAAAATAGTTAGGTTGCAGATCCAAGAACCCATGCATTTGTCCACCATATTTGGGCAAGGAGATTCTGGTATCTAGCTAGAAGGTAGGAGTGAAAACCCTAGGTTGATGTCGTAGAGCTTTGATAAGTTCGATAAGGGAGCTAGCCAATTCCTAAACTATAGTAGAGAGGTGGAGTCTTATTCATCTGAAGAGTGATCTCTATGAGGAGGCAACTGATTAAGCACTAAAAACCTATTAAGTATACCCATTATTAATAGGTATACACATTAAAAACAAAATTTGACTATGTGAAATTGAGATTTCCACAACAATCATATGCCCAATAAAAAAATCATAAAAAACATATACATGTCACAACAAACCTGGTTGTCAAACTCGAACAGTCTAGCACCAGACGCTTTTTGATACCTCTCTATAATCCTCCTCATGCTGCAAAGGAACAACATTGTTAAACCTAGACTTAAGTTAGTAGAAACAAAATGGAAAAGGCAAGCAAGAAGCTGCATAAAAATATAAATTTTCTTAGAAGAGTTTCTGAATGAACATAATTAGGGATAATATGACAGTCTGTAGACCTTACACAATGATTTCAGGCAGAGAAGCTAAACCAGACGCTCTTCAGCCATGTATTCTTTTATTTATAATATTAAATTAATCATTATAGATCAATGGAAATGATATTTAATATATACAATTCTATAAATTTTAATATCTATTAATAATTTTGTTAAATGAAAAAAGTTTACCGTTCAACTAATCCTTTTAATCATATTTTCAATCCATGCTTGTATACATGAGCTTAGGCAGCGTTTTAATGCAAGTACATTGAACATTTAAAAAAAATAATTTAGTTCGATTGACTTGCTACTGAAGGCTATTACTTTATCATCTGTTTAAGCTTTAACGTTATCGACAGTGTTGAAATTCAGTTAAACTAAAAAAGTTATTATATCAATGCACATTTCATTTGCAATAGGACTGTAGAATGAGTGGTCACAACTTTCCTATGAAACATTGTAACAATTTTTTCAGAATGTTATATATGATTGGATACATCATTATTTACCAATAATTGTCCTAACAAATAATGTGGTATACGGATAAGTCTCGCTAATAGGATAATTAAAAACCTTTGAAGTCAAAACTACGGGTAAGAATTAAAACTACTTTTAAATAATAAATAAGCAATAAATTGAAAGATTAAATTATTATAAATTTTACCATCTAAAAAACAAAAATTTAAATTTCTTTATATTTAAAAACCTTAAACCAAATTATATATATATATATATAATATTTGTAATTCTACAATCTAGAATTTAAAGATAATTAATAACTGAGAAATTTCATTTCGCTTAGAACATTCCAACCAAAATATTTAAAAATAACCAATTTTTATTAACAACCAATTGAACTGGACTCTTAAATTATATTGATATTTAAATTTATAACTAAGTTACAAAAATTAGTTATCTAATCAAATACCAAGAACTTTAGGGTAAGGTTGCTTACTTTTTATATGAGGGTATGGTTGAAATTAATCACACCAACCGTCATTTAATTTTCCG
>SNQJ01S0040105.1:3137-23725 GCA_010110895.2 Picea sitchensis
TTTATATTCAAGAATATTGAATCCTACGAAAGAAAGGTTGGTCATCTAAATTATTTCTAATACCATTTCACATTATTTAAAACAATAATAACCCTTCTGTCATTTATGAACTGGCAGATATTGAATGAAATGTTAAAGTTGTAAAAAAGAAAATACAAACACGCAACAAGATGTCACCAAACAAGAAGTAACTGGAAAATTTGGCATTCAACTTTATAATATGGCTTTGCAGCATAACATAAAGAGAAATTCAACCATTTACCATTTGAAATCTCATCCTTCTACCATGAATTGTTGTACGAAGATAAGATGAAGGTAAAAACAACAAATTACTTATAAGAATTTTTTTTTACATTTGTTTTATTTTATAAAAATGGTATTTCCATTTTGTTTCAATGGTTTGTTAAAGAATTGGAATATTTTGAAATATTCATATTATTTTTTATATAGTTTTAATACAAACATATAAATTCAAGCTACAACATCTTTATATCATTTAAGAAAAATTATATTAATATTTCATATATATATAAGATAAAATAATAAAATAAACATTTCAAATTTTATAAATTCTATATTAATGAACTATGCACTTTTACATTTCAATTGAAGATACAACATCTTTATATCATTTAAGAAAAAATTTATAACCTCTTTATATCATTTAAGAAAAAAATTGTATTAGTATTTTCATATACATATAGCACAAAATAAAAAATAAACATTTCAAATTGTATAAATTATATATTAATGAATTATGTGCTTTTACATTTCAACTACAATGAATCTATAATTCAATACATTCCAAAATTTTAAAAGAAATACACAATGGAACATAATCTTTCTTGAACTTTACAATGCAACACAAATATTAACGAATGTATCAATTTAAAATAACTTAATGAACATTTCAATGCCACATGAAATTTAATGAACAACCAATGCCATATAATCATTAACAACGCAAGATAAATGTCTCAATGTGACAAAATCCTTGATGATTGTCGCAAAGGAACAAATCCTTTATGAATGTTGCAAATTGACATCACATTTCATTAACATCAAAATACTACAAAATAGTGTATGAACATCACAATGTGACATGACATTTAAAGAAAGTGGTAGTGTGACATAGTTGTTAACGCATCAAGATGAATGTTGTAATATGAAATAACCTTAAACAAAAGTTCCAATACAACATAACCCTCAATTAATGTCATAATGTTACATCAATGAACATCACAATGTAACATGACATTTGATGAATGTTGCAATGTCACATAGTCATTAACACAACAACATCATTGTACCAATTTGAAATAACCATTAAGAAATGTCACAAACCAATGTAACCATCCACAAATGTCAAAAAATGAGAAAATCATTTATGAATGTCATAATGTCACATCACATTTCATTAATGTCACAACACAACATAAATTTAATGAACATCGCAATGTGACATGAAATTTGATGAGCACCACAATTTGAGATAGTCATTAACGTCGTAAGATGAATGTCGCAATGTGAAAAAAAAATTGAATGTCGCAATGTGACATCACATCAAATTGACACCACAATGTTCCATAACCATTCATGAATGTAGGAAGTGAACATAAGTCAACAAAAATTATTGTCTCAATGTCACATAACCATTCAGGAACATCACCATCAAACATATATATATATTATAAAGTAAGCCAAATGAATGTTACAATATAACGTAACCATTGAATAATTTCAAAACCCAACCAAACCTTGATGAATGTTGAAACGTAACAAAACCATGAATAAATGTGAAAATCTCGCATCACGTTTCATGGACATCACAATACCACATCACCCTCGGAAAATATTACAATGGGAGAAAATAATTTATGAAACTCACAATGTGACATACATTTCATTAATGATACAATGCGACATAACATTAATGAACATCACAATGTGACATACATTTCATTAATGATACAATGTGACATAACATTAATGAACATCACATTGTGACATAAAAGTTTAAGAAACAAAATTATAAATGTCACAATGCAATAAAACATTGATGAACATCGCAATGCCACACGAAATTTGATGAGCGCATTAATCTGACATAGCTATCAATGTCGTAATATGAAAGTCGCAATGTGACAAAAACCTTTCTCAATGTCAGAATATGACATCACATTCCATCGACACCACAATGCAACATAATCGTTAATGAATTTAGGAAGTTGACATAAGTAAACCAAGATCAATGTTTCAATGTCACATAACCATTGAGGAACATCACAATCAAAAATACCCATATTATAAACTAACCCAAAATGAATATTATAATATGGCATAACCATTGAGGAATTTCACAACCCAACCAAACCCTTCATGAACATTCAAACGCCATTAATCCTAGAAAACCACAATCAAACACAATAGTGAAACATATTGAATAATGTTCGACCATGCCCAACAAAAACCTTCACAAACATTGTAATGCGAAAAAGACTTAATAAATGTGAGAATATAACATCAAAATTGATTAACGTCACAATGTGACAAATAATTAACACCACAATGTAACATGGCATTTGAAGAATGTTGCAATGTCACAAAGTCATTAACATGGCAACATAAATGTACCAATATGAAATAAATATGTTAATATGTTAATAATAATTATTATTAACATATTAATTATCTCAACATGTTGATATTATGGTAGTTGCAGGAGGTATTAACCTCCATATGTAACCTTTGACTAGAATAGAATATTCTGGAAGCAAGAGAAACCATAAACAAATGTGTGAAAACCATAGAAGACATGTCAGCTCAGCAGAATATATAATATTAAGGTATTATCCTCCAGGAAGACAAGTCGGCTTCACAGGAAAAAGCTAAACAAAAAATAGAATTACCAGAAAGTCAGGTCGACCCAGCTAGAAAAGTCACTAGACAGATTAATATAAATAGAGGACATCTTGGATCATTTGTTCACTCACTCTCACTCAGGAAACTAGAAACAATGCGCAAGTTTGGAGGAGGAGCAACAATAGTTGCAGTTGTGCAGTTTTCTCTTTTTGTCAGTATTTCTGGTATCTCTTGTGCGCTACCCTTGGAGAAGGTGCGCTCTCTTGGTTAGCTGTTGGTTATGGTGTGGCTTGCTGGAATCATTCTTTCTGTCAAAATTTAAGGTGCTCAGGGGTGGCTTTATGCCTATGGATGGGTGGCAATGGTGTAGCATTGCTTATGGTGAAACGAGCACATCAACATTATTCTAATAGGTTATGGGCCCACACTACCTTCAGAACCGTCTAACCACTGGAAGGTAGATCGAGAGTTCCTTGTCAAGCTCATTGTAGCACCAGTTGAAGCTGCAACTAGGATTTCTGATTTTGCATCTGCAACAAACCCTAAACCTAAATACTTGGGAAGTTTATGTGAAGCATTAAACCTAATTTTTGGTATTCTAGTGCACCCTAGCCTAGCGCACCCTTTGGTGCCCTCAGCCAGCAAAAATGTCAAGTTTGAGTTTTTTGGTCAAAATCAAAGTTTGATTGGTCAAAGTCAATGTCAAAGTTTGACTGGTCAAAGTCAAAGGTTGAATTTTGGTCAAAATTGATGTTTGTGGTCAAAGTTGAAATTTCAAGGTTTCTAACTTGTTATAATCATTGAACCTTTTTTATTTAGTTTCTAACCTCTTCTTGTCAAGATGGTGTCTACTTTCATATTAGAAGACAGGTTGAAAGATACTACACATTTCAAAGGTATGCACTTGTATATTCTTTTCAAGTTATATCATTTAGCAAAGCATGAGTGTGTTTGCAGGGGATGTACAAGAGACATTATCTAGGCAGTGATTTTGAATTCAGTGCATTGAGAGGAACAAGCACACCCTCCCTAGCAGTGAAGACTCCATATTTTATTATTTAAAAATTGATATGTCTCTAAGTTGTTATGGCATTATTATTGTCTTATGTTGCATCTTGATCAATTGAAGTTATGATCATTATACTAACCCATTAATACTAGAGATACATTTGTTGATCTCCTCTCTAGAAGATATTCTTGTTCTTATGTAAATGCTTATTGTTTATAAGATGAATTTGATCTTCTTTAGGAGATGTTCTTGGTTACTGACCTAGACTCCGGGTAGGATATCTTCCATGGAGGATACCAAGGAGATTTTCTTGTTCTTGTTTCTTGTTCCAGGAAGGTCATAAGAGATAAATCTAAGAGGGAGTCGGACTCGGAGGGAGTCAGTGATCAAGAAGAATCCAATCGTGACACTTTGTAGAATGCAAAGGGGCATGCAACAAATGGAAGCGTGGTATGAGGATTCTCTCAGATAGAGGGAGTTGATTTTAGAGTTTGAGATGAAGGATCTTGATCAGATATATTGGGATTGGAAGCATGGATGGCACCAGATGAGATATTAAGTGAGGATATTTAAGAGGTTTAGCATGATGGAGAGGAAGCACATGGCCACACCTATGACGACACATCTAAGGAAGTTGTGTGACGAGACATACATTTTCCTTCTAGAGAGCACCTTGTGACGGTGTATGGTTGAACCATGACTGTATTATTGGGTTACAACACAACATGCAGGTACTTGTGTTGTACAGATAGATATGATTGATCTTGGATGATGAAGTATGGTTGTCGAGATATACAGTTTTTGTATTGGAAATGCAAAAGACAGATGTAGTACCTAGGGTGCTACTTTAGCTTGGGATCAAGCAGGATTTCCAGACAAGTAGGGAAGCAGATATCTATAGCACTTAGTCATATATCATATCCAGTGATGCAAGATATGAAGCAGGGTGTATTTTCGAAGGATATTGCAGGACTTCATCATAGACATGGTGCAAGAAGTAGTGAGGCTCCATCACATCTCCGCAGATGAGAAGTCAGTTGACATTTGCACCAAGCCTTTGTCTGGGACAAGCTTGGAAGGAATGAATTTTTTTCCCTGGGGGAGTGTTGATGATTTTAACATCGTGCCAATATTCCAAGATTGATTAGATGAAGTTGATCATGTGGGAATAGGCCCATATGTAATCTTCGACGGACTGAATATTCGAGTTGATGTTAGATCTCCTATGTGTGAATTGCATCGATCCTTGAAACTCTCACGAGTAGGTGAGTAGCCCTGATAATCATCGAGTCGACTCTATCTACACAAGAACTGGGCTACAGACCAGGGGAGATAGGGAACATCTACATCCAGAGTAGATGTGCTCTGACGTAGTCTTCGACGAACTGAAGACTCGAGGTGCTTGAAGTGCAATTCCATGTGTCTCATAGCATCGAGCTTGATGCATTCACAGAGTGATCCTATGAGAGGATCACCATGAGGTGTTTGCAGCTCCAATGTGGTCATAAGTTTTGTCATGGGACAAGAACAACTCGAGGTGCTAGACACACATGTGTGATAGCATCGAGCTAAATGCATTCACTGAGTGATCCTATGAGAGGATCAACTATGAGGTGAATGTGGCTCCGCTGAGGTCATGATTCTTGTCATGGGACAAGAATGACCCAAGGTGCCGACACATGGTGGTGGATATGGCTCATCAATATAGCTAAATGAGGCTCATGGATATTATGATATTGTCTATGACAAAAGAATACCAAGAACAAGTACGGCGATATGTTTCGATGCCAAATTGCTACCAGATGATGTTGATAGTGATGATGATACTCGTGACTTTATCTATGAAGATTCTACCTGTAGAATGGTCTACAAGACTATGTGAGTCTTTCCCATGCCATGTGAATATGGATGGATGTGTTTGAGACCATTAATACCTTGCTAGCTAAGAGGGAGTGTTGATATTATGGTAGTTGCAGGAGGTATTAACCTCCATATGTAGCCTTTGACTAGAATAGAATATTCTGGAAGTAAGAGAAACCCTAAATAGATGTGTGAAAACCCTAGAAGACATGTTTGTTCAGCAGAATATATAATATTAAGGTATTATCCTCCAGGAAGACAAGTCGACTTCACAGGAAAAAGATAAACAGAAAACATAATTACCAAAAAGTCAGGTCGACCCAGCCAAAAAAGTCACTAGATATATTAATATAAATAGAGGACGTCTTGGCTCATGTTTTCACTCACTAGATCACTCAGGAAACCAGAAACAGTGTGCAAGTTTGTAGGAGGGGGAGTAGCAGTTGCAGTTGTACGGTTTTCTCTTTTTTTTAGTCTTTCTGGTACTTTCTCTTGTGTGTTACCCTTGGAGAAGGTGTGCTCCTTGGTTATCTGTTGGTTATGGTGTGGCTTCCTGGAATCATTCTTTATGTCAAAGGTTAAGGTGCTTGGGGTGGCTTTATGCCTATGGATGGGTGGCAATGGTGTAGTATTGCCTATGGTGAAACGAGCACATCAACATTATTCTAACACAACATAATAATAATAATAATAATAATATGAATATGAATTAATAATAAATATTAAATATTAATTATCTCAACATAAATATATTAATAATACTAATATATGAATAAATATATTAATAATAATCAATATTAATTATCTCAACATATATTTATGCGTCGACGAGTTACTAGCAACAACCACATTAATAATATTAGTGTGTTTGTATACGTTGATAGGCATATATTTAGCACATACTATAGGAAAACATTATTCTCCTCTATCATTTCCTCTTTTCATGAAGGCCTCACTCACTCATCTACAGGCCACGACCATGGTTAAGTGTTTACATTTTACAAGTTGCAGTCTTGTCTTGGCACTTGGACTCAATGGATATGGCACTTCTACTTGGGGTTGAACCTTAGCATGGGCCTAGGGTGGATTTAACTTGAGACTTGACCTAGCTTAGTCGTTAAGGTTGAGGCCTACATTTTGTTGTGAAGATTAACTTTTAATGCAGTGCATGCTCAAGCTCATTATTGAGCTTGGATTCAAATTTGATTAATAACTTGACTCAAGGTTGGTTTTAAGTGGGAAGGGGTGTGGATCATGGCCACTTGGTCAACCCCTTGGACTACGACCAAGCTTCCACGGTTCACCCCTCTCTTTTATTTTTCTTTTCATTGGTTTCAAATATATATTTTATATCATATTTTTATTTTATGTTATGGGTGGTTGTTATATTTTTGTTTTATATTATGCATAGTTTTTGTACAGGTATAGGGTGCCAGGTATGTATAGAATCTCTTGCTAAACCTTGTGACTTGACTTGGGTTGAAGGCTCAGTCACAAGTGGTCTAGTTTTTCTTTCTCCAAGTGATGGGTGTTACCCATAGCTTCTTGGCCAACCTCTTCAGATGAGGCCAACTTACCATAGCCGGTCCCTACTATAGTTTCACACCAAAAACATTTTTTATTATCCGTTAAATTGTTAAACCATGGTGCCCTACCATGGAATTCATAATATATATATATATATATATATATGATTTATTACTTAGTTTATATATAAATTTTAGTTTATTTGATTTACAATTAGTGGTTTTTTTTTTTTTAATGTTGGGACTAGGGTAATTGGTGATTGGGTAGAATATCGTCCGTGATATCTAGGGTCAATTTCTTTGGGTTGCCACTATAACCCCAAATTTTTACACGCAAATTCCACAACCATGCACTAAGGTTAGAGAGGATTCAAACCGGGATGGGTGGTATAAACACCGTTAATTCCATCACTTGGTCTACCCCTGACAGACTACATTTTTTTATTTCGTTTATATAATTCTAATTCTCTTCTATAATATTCAAATCTATAAAAAACATTTTTATGTTTTTCATTATTTTTTTTCAATATCTCTCTCTATTGTTCCTATATGGGAAAATCTTTGAAAATCTCTACCAATATTTTCTATATAACTCATCTAACTTTGTATCTCTTTCATGTGGCTTTTATGGGTGAATAAGGGGGCCTTCATGGACGAACAAGTGGATTTCATGGGTGAAGAAGTGGCATGAACATGTGGTCTTTGATCTTTTAATGCTATCATTCATCAAGCTTTTACATTGTTTCCATGGGGTTTCTAGGCTGTATAAATTCCTATCAGCGTTTTGTAACTAATTTTAAAATTTTGCACAATGCAATTTTGTATAGTTTCCTTTTCAATTTCAAGCAACACAACCAACTTGCATTTAGAATAAAGGGTTTTATTTCAATAATTTATATGCAGATATAAATCCTTGTTTTGAATTATTTTGTTTGTGAAGGGAACTAGTGATTTTAACTCTGTAATGATAGCAAAGTTTAAAGCATGACTATGGACCTTAAGGCTCTAGATTTTCATGCTTTCTAACTAGAGCTCTACTCATATTTGTTGGTAGATTTTCATATTTTCGTTAATTTTATTCTTGTAAGAAGTAGGGTCCATCCAACCTTTGGAAGCTATCAGAATGCTCAACCTCCAATTTAATGAACATGGTGCAACCTCGTTTAGGCTATAAGTTTCTTTTTTTTAGTATTATGGTTATTGTAAACCTACAACCAACATTTCTATGTAATACCTAGGCAACCACTATGACCAATATTTTTACAATTCGCATTTTCTAACCTTACAAGTTGTTTTGATTACAGTTGATATCAGGTTCTATTGTGTGTTTTCCCTTCTATTGGCTAAATGCAATAAGGAAGCCAATTTTCAATCTGGCACCATAAGCAATCATTCTCCATGTAATAAATATCATAGATTTGTGTTCATTTATTTTATAGGTTTGTTGTTCATACACCTTGCATTTATTTTTAGAGATTCATTTATTTTTCATACTTTCGTAGCTACTATTCATAAATCTGAAATTTATCAATTTACAATTTGTTTTCATTTAGAATAACACGGTATAATGGTATTCGCCTTGGTCTAGTTCTAAAACCACAGCTCTAATACAAAATGTAGTACCTATCGTAGAATGATATGCAATAATATTCATTGATTAAAATACATATCATGTAACAGCTTTGTTTTAACATGACTATTTTTCTTTGTAAATGGAATAACTCACAACATATCCATTTATCTTCTCTATAAATAAAATAACTAACATATCCATTTATCTTCTCTATAAATAAAATAACTCACAACATATCCATTTTTCTTTTATGTTTGTCCAAAATTAAATATTTTAAATATGAATCTAAATAACATGATGAATTTAAATAACAAGACGAGTTAAGTGAGAAGCTAACTTTAAAATTTCAACATTTAAACAAAAACGTGATAAAATAATAAGGAAAATGCCACCTCAGTTTGAAATTGATCGATTGTAGTATAGTCCAACAAGTATTAGGGAGATGCCTCCAAATCCTTCTTTCACCATTTTCCCTAAGTTGAATAGAATTATCCTCCTACCAAACTAGGCGCCTAGTCGACTTCCTAGCCACAAGAAACCATTTGATTTATTGGCCCTCCATACCTGTGACTCCAAGAACAATAATTCACATATGCTCTAAGAAATTTTTTACAAGAAAATATTTCTTCCAAGAATGATCCAATCTCTCAACCTTCTTTCCCCCCCCTCAACACCACTTCCTCTTATCTATTTATCAAGTTTCCACACCGTCCCCCCCCCCTCTCGAAGTCTCCTCAACCACCTCATTAATAACCATCAACCTCTCCCTTCTAGATTTTTGGGAAAAAAATTCAAAAAATAAAATATTAGAATACTTATATAACATAACAATAAATCGAATGCAAAGTATTTCTTCTCATACTAGTGTATAAATGCAACTTGACAATTTTCTCCAAAATTTATAACCACCAACCATATACATTTAATTCATCATACCACTCAATAATCAAGTCAATGAGAGTATTTTTATTTTATGTTACTAGATATTTATGTATGCAATATAATTAACATAATCATTAAACCATCAATTAAATCATTACTAACTCGGTTTAGTAATTAATACATCAATTAATTGTACTAATATACATGTGTATAGTATGCATGCATAGTTTGCGCATGTATTAGTAATAAGCAATCACTATCTCTAATGCAGAGTTCGTGTATGTTCATCTCAAAGCATGTAGGATGGTAAATCAAGTAATACATCAATCAATGATCTTAAATAACATAATTACAATAATTCATCAATCATTGATCATCACACTAAAAAATATCGAGTGAAGCAAAACAAGTGTTCTAAACAAGGTAGGAACCAAATAAAAAAACAAGAGTGGCGCATCTCATCCCCAAACAATATTTTGAACTAACTTTGAATCATCCTTCCTCCCTAACCTACTTCCATATTCCACACCCTATCATTTTCTATGCTGGACTAAGTTGAAATATCCACTACATTGACCTAACCCCAGATAGAACCTGTAAGCAGAAGTGTCAACTATCTCGACCAAGCTTTCACAATAGGTAACTAGCAGTGGCCATCACACCTCTAGAGGGGCATGACTAAATACATCTCTCTCACAACTCCAAGTTTCGAAGGATATACAAAGGGCAATACCTCCATCCCTACTTATAAAACTAGAGTCAACAATATACTCAATAGATAATACCTCCACCTTTCGTGATAAAACTAGCAACAACACCCTATATTGAGCCATATTGTGCAACTATTGTTAAAAACATGTCATCAAACAACCACTCTAGGCACGTTGTGCACCTTGTCAAAACCACATTTACCATAGATCGTAGCAATATTTGAAATTATAAATTAAATCACAAGTAAAACTTATAGTATACACTATCTTCTGGAAGTCTACGACATCCATAATACATCGACACGACAATCATTTGACTATTACATAGATTCTCGCTCTATAGGTTCGCTCACAAATAGTCATATCCATGCATATACATCATAAATTTCATATGAGAATCCATATTTGTATTGACATTCAATTAATAAATGCATGTTTATTTACACCATGCTTTTCATTATATTTTTGCATTGATATCCATGTACTAAAATTCCACATTTTAATTTGCATGTTTAAACAAATCACATAATTATAATTACCATGAATTTATAACAGTAAAAATACTATTATTCAACTCATAAACAAGTCTAGATGTACACATCTCAAATCTCTATATCAATCTAACTTAGCTCAAATAGATATTAAGAAATGAATTACTAAGATGAATACAATCAAAGTTCTAACTACCTAAGGCCAAAATATATGTAAAGCCCCTCCCATGTTTACTGAACAAATAAATGTAAATGAAATAACAAAGTAGCATTATACAAGAAATAACTAAGTTAATGTTGTTTTTAATACGAGAAAAATTGACACAAAACTTAGGTAAGATCACCATGTTAGTTTATTAAGTACTTCATGAATATCTGACACAATGAGAAATCTAACTGACGATACAAAGAATAAAGATTGAAGAACTATCTTGCTTATTTAAGAATAATTCATTTGCACATATATTTAACATGCAAGTCGTAAGATATATATTCTTTGAATAATTAAAATAAATCAATTATAAACAACTAGTTTTCTAAGAGAATTACCTTTATCATTAAGGTTAACCTGAACTTCACCATTCATCGACATAAATTTTTCATTAATAATTGCCAAACATTCTCATGCTCCTAGCGGTGTATAACTTGTTACCAATAATATAAAAACATACATCAATGTTTCCAAATAATAAAAAAAAAAAACATTCTATGATATTTAATTTACCTTGCAATAATTCATTTATTGTTTTTTCTTTTATATTTTATGATTAACCCTAACCTCTAAATTTTTACCTTTTTACTTAGTCATTAATGGCATGGCTTATATATATATATTGAAAGGTAATAACCTAATAATCTTATTAATAGTTTTCGCCAACAAAAGCAAAATTCTTTTACTCGGCAAAAGAATGAGAGATAGTACAAAAATGTATTTGTAAATCTTTAATGGATAGACTTCATCAATAAAACAAATAATAAGCCATCTTTAGGTTTTAACATAAATTCATAGTAATGTCCAACAACACTACCATAAGTAATGGCATGCCTTTATCCTATGTCGGTAGTTTGTAACTCACAGTTATATTGTTAAGATTGGTTGGTTCAGTAATTAATTAATAGATGTGTTTTTATCGATATCAAAAGTTATATAAGGTTAAGGATCGAAACTATAAGTTATTGTCCAACTTATCTTCATTGAAACCTCTGCAGCGTCTTCCTAGATCTTAGTTCCCTAATCTTATGCTAAGGAGTTCCACCTCAAGCGGACGTTATCAGTAGAAGGGCTCGAGAATACGAGTAATGGCGCAAAGTGGAGGATTAAATCTAGACTTCAGTATGTAAGATATCTATTATGCCAAAGAGTGTATTGAAATTTATTAGGACTATATATACACAAAAAAACTTAATAAGTTGTTATTTTTCAAATAGTCCAACTTGTATCAATGATACAAGTGACAAAATCAGTATGCTTCCATGAGAATCGAGGTTTATAAAAATATATATATACTCAAACCAAAATTAACCGATTTATGCAAACATGCTAGGATTCTATTCCGTCAACGTTAAGAATACATATATAAGCGTTAAGAATATATATATATATATATATATATATATATGAAAAGAGAACAACTATTGTCCATAATACTATGTTATCTATCAACATTTTATTTGCATAATAGCATATAAATCAAGGTTTTGTATAACAATAAACAATTACACATTTAAATACTGTGACCAGGAGTTTGATAAAATGTATGGATGATCTGCAACTTGGAGGCTTGTGAAAATTTATTTCTTTCGTCTGTCGATCCCAAGACTCCATCGGTACCTCTCAGCCAACTCTAGAGGTATTCTTCTTCCCCCTTAGCCCCCCGAGCCGCAAAGGGGCCACACACAAAAACTGGAATTTCAATAACTCCCAAGCTTGTCTCGCAAGGTAGAGCTTTCACTCTTTCACAAGCTTGGATTCTTAACTCTCACAAATAAAACACAGTACAATAAAATTTTGGCAGCATAACATTACCAAGAAAAGTAATTTCCTTCCCCTTCTACTCCATTTATTTTATAGGTAAATTCTCAATGACACTTGTCCACAAGCACAAGTAATTCAACTTTTTAATTATTTTATTAGTGATTATTCACCCACACTTGTTTCACTCTTCCCAAGTTGCACAAGTAATTACCATTTTTATTTTAATTAAAAAGTAATTTTCCCTCACATTCTCCAATGTGTTTTTATTTTTGCACTTAGTTGTCCCTTTGTTCCCCAATTTCTCATTTAATGAGTGTCCCCTAACTAGATATTAGTTAAAGTTGGATTAAGAGTTTTATTTTAGTTAGGATTTGTGGGAAATTAACTCAAGATGCTACTATATGTGTACATCCATTCTCTCATGTTTTAATTTCTTTCTTTTTTTAAAATCTCTTTATTGTTTTTATGTACATATGTGCATTTTACCCAACCTTTAAATTTGTATTCCCCTTTTTCCTAGAGTTTGATTTTATCTCAATTCTTTTAATTTATTTAATATTTTTATTTAGTCCTTTAATTAAATTTAAACTTAGACTTAGTCTAGATTTAGGCTTAGACTCTTGTTAGGCTTCTAAGTTTATAATTTACAGACTAATTAATATTTTATTCTAACAAGGGCTAAACATTTCATTGTCTTCTAGACCAACTAGATTTATTGACTCATGTTTATATTTGCGACATGCCCTTCAAGACACACCTTCGTTCTCCAAGGGTGCCACTCGCCTTTGATTGGTTTTGGAAGTTTGGAGCCAACACTTCATTCGGTTGACCTTGTGATAGACTAAGGGATTCTAAGAAATATGGATTTTGCCTTATTGTGCACCCCTTAGATTTCCTTGTGAGCCACTATCTAAATCTACCCCCATGACATCATGTACCTCTCGAACTAGGTAATCGTTTACCTACAGTTCAGGTCATGGCAGGAGTGCTAGTAATTCATGACAAGGAAATTGTCATACCTCTCCCTCAAATATATGGTTTTTGTGCATGACCCTTTTACTTCTTATGTTAGTCGGATTAACAAGCATCGTCGACGCTGCATCCAATGACAAAAATAATGTCCATAATCCATATCCATAAATCGTATTGTAATCAATCATATATCACATGTGCGTAAAATGAAACACTCAATCAAAATACAATCCACTCTCTGATTCAATCTAGAGTCGAAGGAAGTCCATTGATGCCATCAACATCCACAACCTATCATGTGTCCTTCACGCTCAGGGGAACTCGTCAATAATATATGTCAATACATATAAATTTGAAAGTAACAATGATTTACAATACATCATCAACATCATATATAACTCATAATCGAAATGAAATAATAATGTATTATAACTAGATCACTTGCACGTAAGCGTGCTCAAAGAATAAGTCAATATAAGTGTGATCAGTAGTACGGAATGTTACAATATGGGGTGTCACAATGGTTTACAAAAGTGTTATGATCATTGATAATCCACCACATGTTCCATAAAGGAGAAGTAGACCTTCATCTGTCTTGTAATTTCTCCTCCATAATTGCTAGTCAACAACACGCACCAATGATTTATTAGTTTTAACATAAATTACCAACAATTAATTTAGTTGTTTTCACACAAGCCTCACTATTTCCTTGTGTGGATACCATTTAACACAACCATACATAGCCACAATCTTACAACCTCTTCTTGTAGTGTGACTTTTCAATATCTCAACTCGTTGAACCTCATGCAACATAGAGGGGAAAATGGAAATCCATCATGTTGTCCTCCATTATGAAAAATCTAAGTACCTAGTAACCAATAAATTGATGCATACATTCTACACTAATGAATACCAACCTTATCAAGGCATCCAAGCAACAGGTTTACAACTTCAAACAAATCTAACAACATTATTTTCTATGGTGTGATGGCCCTAGTGACCAAGGAAAGTTTCAACACCATAGTATCTTTCGACCAATAGATTCACACCAACAAGATTGATTTCAGTGGATCTCATAAATCTAGTCATAGCAACACCAAATCTAGGTATCCCATCACTAGATATGCAACATTAGACAATAAATCTATCATATCCCATCATATATGTGCTTGAATTTAACAAAACTAACAACTCCATGTTTCTCCATGCGTGTTCAAGCCAAAGCCACATGCTTTGAGTTGACTCTCCATTTCAAGTCTTGCCTTGCTTTCCATTTTCTTGCAACAAATTTTCATTTTACACAAGCTCCACTCAAACCAAGATTAGATTAAAAAATCATTGTCCCCAACACTTTGAATCTGAAATGTTCATGCTCTAATACCAAATGAAAAGAAGCAAAGATGTGTAGAATATGCTTTCTACACTAATCCATGAGAAAAGAATGTGCAAAAACTCAGAACATAATAGTTGCAAACAAATGAAAAATATAACAAACCATTAAACAACATAATTTCTTGGGGAAAATAGTTTTAAGAGAAAACCCCACTCCAAAGCAAGCTCAATGTGATCTTCAACAACGAACAATGATTACAATACACTTTCAAAGTTGTTCTCTTAACAAAAGTAATCTATAGTGGGTTCCTTCTTGCTTTGATCTCTAGACCAAATCAGGGCTAATCACCATGCACTCCAAAACTACAATGGCCACCCAAGCCTATATGAGCCAGTGGACCAACTCTCGAGGGCCTATACCATGAGGCATCTTACAATAAAGCATCTTGAGCAATTAAACAATTTTCATCACGTGAAATACCACGAACAAATACCATGGACCCATAAACCGTGAATGGTAAACCCATCTTTGATTGTATCAAGGTTATCCTAACTAGTGTAGGATTGACTCAAGATTAACCTAACAGTGAGGAGCCTCATTAGATTAGTTTTTTTTAAGGGTGACTCTGGAAGCTAACAAAAGGTTAAATCACAACAAAATCTCCAACCTCATATCGACTACTCAAAAACTTGGAGTTTTATTATGGGAGCTATCAAGGAAATCTAAATGTGTGGTGAGAGGAAATTTTTCATTTTTAAATTATACTCTATGTAGTGCATGGGGGATTTTAAAATATATAATAATAGTTATATTTCTATGAAATATGTAGTAGTATAAGGAACAAAGAATAGAACCTTCCTACGAAATAAGGTTAAACTACAATAGTCTCATATATGGAACTAAGGCTAGATGTTATTTTAAAGCACATGAACCCACTAGAGGTATAGCCTCAACAATAACCACAAGGAGCATTGGCTTTCTTGTAGATACTACCTTAGTTTGAAATCCCCTTTTGATCCTAGATATTAAACAACATACATGGGTATCTAGTCTCATGTATAAAACTAAAATGCTAAATGCTATTAAAAAGTACATTGCTATTAAAAAGTACATATATGGGTATCTAGTCTCATGTATAAAAACTAAAATGCTATTAAAAAGCACATGTAGAGGTAACCTCAACGATGACCACAAGGGGCATTGTATTTCTTGAAGATATTATCTTTTAAACAGAAATAGCCTTTGGTACTAGAGAAAGACCTAAAACAACAAGAGCTCTTCGAACAACAATAAAATCATACCCCCTTAAGTACCACCACCGTCTACCTCCCTTCGGAACGACCAACAAATCATTTCGAATGGCATATTTTTCCTTAAATAACAATGATAAATGAACCCATACTCACAAATTAGTAACAAGTGATCACTATCCTCCTACTACCAATTAAGATGTGATAAATTTGAATATATGAGGAAACAAAAAGCAATTTTATGCTCTATAGCTACTACTAATGAAATGTCGTGCTGAGAGGCATTGAAAAGTGGAAATTCCAAAATGCTTATGGATTTGGGTACACCATGGCAAGTGTCACATAGGGTACCGAGATAAAAGAGGGGTTTTGGAAAAACCTTCAAACAGTTGAAAGTTCAAGTGAAGTGAACTCTTTCCTACAAGAGTGGGATTTTTATATTGATTTGAAAAGGAAAAAAAAATGTTTTAATACTTTTTAAAGATTTAGGGTTTTAGAAAAGTAATAATGGAGCAAGAAAATGCAATTACAAGTTCAAATGAAGTTTACTTTTTCAACCAGAATATCATTTTTAAATTGATTTGAAACGATAAAAAAATTGTTTTAATACTTTTTAATAATTTAAGGTTTAAAAACTGATACTAGAATAAGAAAAGGTTTTTGTTGCAAATAAAGACATTTTCTACAACTAAGTATTAGGGAGATGTATAATTCTTTCCATATTCAATATGGAGTTGATATGTGGCATTTAAAAAAACCATTAAAAAAAAGTATTTCAATGTTGATGATAAATAAAATATTTCTATATCCATTTCAAGTAAAATAATTCCATAACAGCTTCATATAGAGTGAAATATTTCAATATCCACATTTAATTAAAAATAATATCAATTTCAGGTAGAAAGAGTGACAAATTGAAAGTAAAACAAATTAAAATTTTCAGAGATCATACTCTGACAAATTAAATCCCTTAAAAGTGTAAGCATTGAATTAATTTTTGTGCTCTAAATTAGTTTGGACCTCCCAAAATTTGATGTTTAAATGCATAATAGATCGAGTACATGTTAGCTCCAAAAAATTTGATGTTTAAATGCATAATAGATCTAGTACATGTTAGCTCCAAAAAATTTGATGTTTAAATGCATAATAAATCGAGTACATGTTAACTCCAAAGTTAAATAAATATATACGGATTTTTTAGTTTTTTTAATGTTATGATAAAAATAAAACTTTATAATTTGTATATTTTTTATATTATGATGAAAAATAATTGTAATAAGCAAATGTACTACACCTACCTAATTATGACATTATATTTTTTTGATTTATAAAACTAAAATCTTCATAGTTAAGAGTGATAAAATTAAATAATGTATATTTTAACCTACCTAATTATTTGACATTTACACCTACCTAATTATTGACATTATATTTTTTTGACTTATAAAACTAAAATCTTCATAGTTAAGAATCATAAAATTAAATAGTGTATATTTTAATCTACTTAATTATCTAACATTATATCTTTTAAACCTATAAAACTAAAATCTTCATGGTTAAAAGAGTCATAAAAATAAATAATATATATTTTAATCTCATTTATATATAAAATCTTCATAGCTAAGAAAGTAAAAAAACAATTAAATAATGTATATTTTAATCTCATTTATATCTGAGAATATGCTTTTATAAAGACTAAAATTTTCATGGTTAAAAAAGTTAGAGATTAAATAATATATATTTTAATATCATTTATATTTGAGAATGCTTCTATAAAGACTAAATATTATAATACATATTTTGATTTTATCTTTAATATTAACCAAATATTATAATATATATTTTGATTTCATCTTTAATATTAATTGTTTAAAAATATATATATTTATATTTGAGAATGCTTCTGTAAAGACTAAATATTATAATACATATTTTGATTTTATCTTTAATATTAATCAAATATTATAATATATATTTTGATTTCATCTTTAATATTAATTGTTTAAAAAAACGATCAATCAGTTGAATTATATTTTAAAAATTGATAATTAAAAAACATTGGTTGTTATCACCCGTCCCAAAAAAAAATTAAAAAGACATGAAAGAAACCATAAATCCTTCAAGCTAATTGTTGCCACAGTAGTCTATTACTTACACATATGTCCAAATGTTTTTGAATGTGAATGTGATGTTTAACATAACAAAAAAATAGTTTAATGAATGTCTTTATAATCTACCTAATGTCTCACCAATTGATGTGGGGAACTTGATTAAATCCAAGGGTGAGAATTAATGCATACAATGTATACTCAATTAATTGGAATTCAATAAAGTTGTAAGTAAAAGTGGCTACATAAAGAAAGGGATCTTACCTGACCAGACAATTGATGGAATCAAGGTTGATCAAAATTCATGGTATAAATATTTTTCCATACCAAGAGCCACCTTCTTTATTTACAAGAGGGGAAATAAATGAAAATTATGGGGTAGAAAATCCAAGGCCTAATATTTATCAATAATAGTTATCCACAAGATTTTTAGTCAGTAAACTTGTGACATCGATCATGCATTAATGGAATATTAAATAATACCCCTAATATCACTAGATATTGAAAAATAATTTCCAAAATCTTTTTGTTCAACCCCCATCTCAATACATCTTTCCAATAATATAAAAAATTTGATTTTACTAGGTACCCCTTTCTTATCCCTGAATACCTATAAACCCCCCAATAACCTGAACACCTCCCCCCCCCCCTTCAACCCACCAATACCTATAATATATTGAGTTTATTTTTCACAATTTAAAAACTCCCTTTATGATTTATAGTGATAAGATATTGATCAACAAGATGAATCCCTTGTGTAGATATCATTTGAAATACAATATATGAAAATTCAGATATATCTCCCCATGAAAATTGTTCAATGCATCAAGATGGCACAAGGATTCATGTCAATGTATTTCCTACAAATTATACACAAAAAATAGTTCTTCAAAAATGTAATGAGGACCTTTCAAAATTGAACTTCCTCCGGTGTCACAGCCCAACTTAAGAAATATACGAAGAAGACATTTACATTTTCCATAGGTTGCAATTACAAAGAGCACATACTTTGCAAAATGTGATCAATGCTATGAAATTTTCCAAAACCTTAGAGGCACCACTAACCCAACAATTATACAATATTGGTACAAAGCTCAAAAACTTCATAATGAGTAAATTACAACTTGTCACTCAGCTTAATATGCCCATATATTGGGATTGAGGTGAAACCCTATAGAATGCTTGAGAATTGTTCATGACAAGATGAATACTTCCATAAAAATCATGGGAGAGATGAAAACGTTAGTTATCACTACCCCGTAAATCATCTAATTGGCATGGTGACACATGGGCATAGGATGGGGGGTTTTGGTCACGTTGGCCTCTCTTTTCTATATGTAGGTGAAAACTTCATTGTATCCTCCTTAGATTTATGTATAAACATGTTATAGGACCAAATGGTTGATGAATTTGGGCACTTGTTATATGATAAAATGTTTTCAAGACATCCACTACATGCACTATTACCAAATAAAATTTATGAAAAGTGTCAAGAATATAAGAGGGAATGTAAGTTTTAAACCTGTGAAGTAAAGCAATGCATATAGATTCTTAAGAAAAACAAAATTTAATCAATGGCTCATACACATAGTACACAGAGATTTTATACCGAAAACCTTCAACTGGGAAAACCTTTCTTATATTCATTATATCAAATTTCACCATTCACCATACAATATATACAATATTTTTAGGTATTTCGTAGATACCAAAACGCTAATCCCTTAATCCGGGAATAATTTACAAAACTGCTAAAAATAGCAAAAACTGCCAAAAAAACTAGTACAAGGGATCGTCAGACGCAGTTGTCATCTCTGATGCGCCCACACACACACATACAAAGAATATAACACATACCCAATAGGGAATCCATGCAAGTCTTATCGACACTAAGATATTTATTGAACAAAATACCATCAATTTTACTCTTACAAATCAACAATGTTGGAGGTGAAAACAAGAACTATTAACTCTTTGGTTTTACATCCATTCTCAAAAACAAATTACAATCGTATAAGTAAACTTCCTCCCAATTGA
>SNQJ01S0040105.1:23775-37148 GCA_010110895.2 Picea sitchensis
ATAGGATGGGGGGTTTTGGTCACGTTGGCCTCTCTTGTCTATATGTAGGTGAAAACTTCATTGTATCCTCCTTAGATTTATGTATAAACATGTTAGAGGACCAAATGGTTGATGAATTTGGGCACTTGTTATATGATAAAATGTTTTCAGGACATCCACTACATGCACTATTACCCAATAAAATTTATGAAAAGTGTCAAGAATATAAGAGGGAATGCAAGTTTTAAACCTGTGAAGTAAGGCAATGCATATAGATTCTTAAGCAAAACAAAATTTAATCAATGGCTCATACACATAGTACACAGAGATTTTATACCAGAAACTCTAAACTGGGAAAACCTTTATTATATTCATTATATCAAATTTCACCATTCACCATACAATATATACAATATTTTTAGGTATTCCGTAGATACCAATCCCTTAAACAGGGAATAATTTACAAAACCGCCAAAAAAACTAGTACAAGGGATCGTCAGACGTAGTTGTCATCTCTGACGCGCCCACACACACACATGCAAAGAATGTAACACATACCCAACAGGGAATCCATGCAAGTCTTATCGACACTAAGATATTTATTGAACAAAATACCATCAATTTTACTCTTACAAATCAACAATGTTGGAGGTGAAAACAAGAACTATTAACTCTTTGGTTTTACATCCATTCTCAAAAACAAATTACAATCGTATAAGTAAACTTCCTCCCAATTGATCACACTCTCAAACATATATATGAAACATATGGGAGATTATCATATCAATTGAAAAGAAAACATATATTATGATTGCTACATATTGTGAATTTATAAACGTCCTTAGTAAGAGTGAATTTACGTTATCTATTTCTTTGACCATAGATAAAGCAATAATTGATATTGGTACTGCTGAAAGACAAGGTTTAACATTTACAACAATTTCACGAGTTAAATCAATAGGTAGTTTAAGGATATCACCACCATTTACATTTGAAAGATATGCAAAGATTAGTGAAACTGCATATGCTACAATTACAAAGAAAGAAGAAGAATGATTGCAATCCATCTATTTATAACCATTCCACTTATTGTAGAATGAAGTTAGTTAATTCACTTTTTTCTATTTTTATCATCAGTTTCGATACTTTATCTTAGTCAAATCTAATCATATTTTATGATTTTTTCAGATGTCAAGCATATTTATGGATCGAAAAGCATTTATATTCAAGAATATTGAATCCTACGAAAGAAAGGTTGGTCATCTAAATTATTTCTAATACCATTTCACATTATTTAAAACAATAATAACCCTTCTGTCATTTATGAACTGGCAGATATTGAATGAAATGTTAAAGTTGTAGAAAAGAAAATGCAAACACGCAACAAGATGTCACCAAACAAGATGGAAAATTTGGCATTCAACTTTGTAATATGGCTTTGCAGCATAACATAAAGAGAAATTCAGCCATCTACCATTTGAAATCTCATCCTTCTACCATGAATTGTTGTACGAAGATAAGATGAAGGTAAAAACAACAAATTACTTATAAGAATTTTTTTTTACATTTGTTTTACTTTATAAAAATGGTATTTCCATATTTTTTGTTTCAATGGTTTGTTAAAGAATTGGAATATTTTATGATAAATGGTATTTCCATATTTTTTTGTTTCAATGGTTTGTTAAAGAATTGGAATATTTTATGAAATATTCATATTATTTTTTATATAGTTTTAATACAAACATATAAATTGAAGCTACAACATCTTTATATCATTTAAGAAAAATTCTATAATCTCTTTATATGAAAAATTATATTAATATTTCATATATATATATATATATATAAGATAAAATAAAAAATAAACATTTCAAATTTTATAAATTCTATATTAATGAACTATGCACTTTTACATTTCAATTGAATATACAACCTCTTTATATCATTTAAGAAAAAATCTATAACTTCTTTATATCATTTAAGAAAAATTGTATTAATATTTTCATATACATATAGCATAAAATAAAAAATAAACATTTCAAATTGTATAAATTCTATATTAATGAATTATGCGCTTTTACATTTCAACTACAATGAATGTACAATTCAATGCATTCCAAAATTTTAAAAGAAATACACAATGGAACATAACCTTTCTTGAACTTTACAATGCAACACAAATATTAACGAATGTATCAATTTAAAATAACTTAATGAACATTTCAATGCCACATGAAATTTAATGAACAACCAATGTCATATAATCATTAACAATGCAAGATGAATGTCTCAATGTGACAAAATCCTTGATGATTGTCACAAAGGAACAAATCCTTTATGAATGTTGCAAATTGACATCACATTTCATTAACATCAAAATACTACAAAATAGTGTATGAACATCACAATGTGACATGACATTTAAAGAAAGTGGCAATGTGACATAGTCGTTAACGCGTCAAGATGAATGTTGTAATATGAAATAACCTTAAACAAAAGTTCCAATACAACATAACCCTCAATTAATGTCATAATGTTACATCAATGAACATCACAATGTAACATGACATTTGATGAATGTCGCAATGCCACATAGTCATNTCACAATGTGACATACATTTCATTAATGATACAATGCGACATAACATTAATGAACATCACAATGTGACATACATTTCATTAATGATACAATGTGACATAACATTAATGAACATCACATTGTGACATAAAAGTTTAAGAAAAAATTTTATAAATGTCACAACGCAATAAAACATTGATGAACATCACAATGCCACACAAAATTTGATGAACGCATTAATATGACATAGCTATCAATGTCGTAATATGAAAGTCGCAATGTGACAAAAACCTTTCTCAATGTCAGAATATGACATCATATTCCATCGACACCACAATGTAACATAATCGTTAATGAATTTAGGAAGTCGACACAAGTAAACCAAGATCAATGTTTCAATGTCACATAACCATTGAGGAACATCACAATCAAAAATACCCATATTATAAATTAACCCAAAATGAATATTATAATATGGCGTAACCATTGAGGAATTCCACAACCCAACCAAACCCTTCATGAACATTCAAATGCCATTAATCCTAGCAAACCACAATCAAACACAATAGTGAACCATACTGAATAATGTCCGACCATACCCAACAAAAACCTTCACAAACATTGTAATGAGAAAAAAGACTTAATAAATGTGAGAATATAACATCAAAATTGATTAACATCACAATGTGACAAATAATTAACACCACAATGTAACATGGCATTTGAAGAATGTTGCAATGTCACAAAGTCATTAACATGGCAACATAAATGTACCAATATGAAATAAATATGTTAATATGTTAATAATAATTATTATTAACATATTAATTATCTCAACATATTGATATTATGGTAGTTGCAGGAGGTATTAACCTCCATATGTAACCTTTGACTAGAATAGAATATTCTAGAAGCAAGAGAAACCATAAACAAATATGTGAAAACTATAGAAAGCATGTCAGCTCAGCAGAATATATAATATTAAGGTATTATCCTCCAGGAAAACAAGTCAGCTTCACAGGAAAAAGCTAAACAAAAAATAGAATTACGAGAAAGTCAGGTCAGCTAAGCTAGAAAAGTCACTAGACAGATTAAAATAAATAGAGGACATCTTGGATCATTTGTTCACTCACTCTCACTCAGAAAACTAGAAACAATGTGTAAGTTTGGAGGAGGAGCAACAATAGTTGCAGTTGTGTGGTTTTCTCTTTTTGTCAGTATTTCTGGTATCTCTTGTGCGCTACCCTTGGAGAAGGTACACTCTCTTGGTTATATGTTGGTTATGGTGTGGCTTGTTGGAATCATTCTTTCTATCAAAAGTTAAGGTGCTCAGGGGTGTCTTTATGCCTATGGATGGGTGGCAATGGTGTAGCATTGCCTACGGTGAAACGAGCACATCAACATTATTCTAATAGGTTATGGGCCCACACTACCTTCAGAACTATCTAACCACTGGAAGATAGATCGAGAGTTCCTTGTCAAGCTCATTGTAGCACCAGTTGCAGCTGCAACTAAGGTTTCTGATTTTGCATCTGCAACAAACCCTAAACCTAAATTCTTGGGAAGTTTCAGTGAAGTTTGAGTTTTTTGGTCAAAATCAAAGTTTGATTGGTCAAAATCAATGTCAAAGTTTGACTGGTCAAAGTCAAAGGTTGAATTTTGGTCAAAATTGATGTTTGTGGTCAAAGTTGAAATTTCAAGGTTTCTAACTTGTTCTAATCATTGAACCTTTTTTATTTAGTTTCTAACCTCTTCTTGTCAAGATGGTGTCTACTTTCATATTAGAAGACAGTTTGAACGATACTACACATTTCAAAGGTATGCACTTGTATATTCTTTTCAAGTTATATCATTTAGCAAAGCATGAGTGTGTTTGCAGGGGATGTACAAGAGACATTGTCTAAGCAGTGATTTCGAATTCAGTACATTGAGAGGAACAAGCACACCCTCCCTAGCAGTGAAGACTCCATATTTTATTATTTAAAAATTGATATGTCTCTAAGTTGTTATGGCATTATTATGATCTTATGTTGCATCTTGATCTATTGAAGTTATGATCATTATACTAACCCATTAATACTATAGATACACTTGTTGATCTCCTCTCTAGAAGATATTCTTGTTCTTATGTCAATGCTTATTGTTTATAAGATGAATTTGATCTCCTTTAGGAGATGTTCTTGGTTACTGACCTAGACTCCAGGTAGGATATCTTCCATGGAGGATACCAAGGAGATTTTCTTGTTCTTGTTTCTTGTTCCAGGCAGGTCATAAGAGATAAATCTGAGAGGGAGTCAGACTCGGAGGGATTCAGTGATCAAGAAGAATCCAATCGTGACACTTTGTAGAATGAAAAGGGGGATGCAGCAAACAGAAGCATGGTATGAGGATTCTCTCAAATAGAGGGAGTTGATTTTAGAGTTTGAGATGAAGGATCTTGATCGGATATATTGGGATTGGAAGCGTGGATGGCACCAGATGAGATATTCAGTGAGGATATTGAAGAGGTTTAGCATGATGGAGAGGAAGCACATGGCCACACCTATGACGACACATCTAAGGAAGTTGTGTGACGAGGCATACATTTTCCTTGCAAGGAGCACCTTGTGACAGTGTATGGTTGAACCATGACCATATTATTGGGTTACAACACAACATGCAGGTACTTGTGTTGTACATATAGATATGATTGATCTCCGATGATGAAGTATGGTTTTCGAGATATACAGTTTTTGTATTGGAAATGCAAAAGACAGATGTAGCACCTGGGGTGCTACTTCAGCTTGGGATCCAGCAGGATTTCCAGACAAGCAGGGAAGCAGATATCTATAACACTTAGTCATATATCATATCCAGTGACGCAAGATATGAAGCAGGGTAGATTTTCGAAGGATATTGTAGGACTTCATCATAGACATGGTGCAAGAAGTAGTGAGGCTCCATCACATCTCCACAGATGAGAAGATAGTTGACATTTGCACCAAGCCTTTGTTTGGGACAAGTTTGGAAGGAATGAAAATGTTTCCCTGGGGGAGTGTTGATGATTTTAGCATCATGTCAATATTCCAAGATTGATCAGATGGAGTTGATCATGTGGGAATAGGCCCATATGTAATCTTCGACGTACTGAATATTCGAGTTGATGCTAGATCTCCTATGTGTGAATTGCATCGATCCTTGAAACTCTCATGAGTAGGTAAGTAGCCCTGATAATCATCGAGTCGACTCTATCTACACAGGAAGTGGGTTGCAGACCAGGGGAGATAGGGAACATCTACATCCAGAGTAGATGTGCTCTGACGTAGTCTTCAACAAATTGAATACTAGAGGTGCTTGAAGTGCAATTCCACGTGTCTCATAGCATCGAGCTTGATGCATTCATAGAGTGATCCTATGAGAGGATCACCATGAGGTGTTTGTAGCTCCAATGTCGTCATAATTTTTGTCATGGGACAAGAACAAATCGAGGTGCTAGATACACGTGTCTGATAGCATCGAGCTAAATGCATTCACGGAGTGATCCTATGAGAGGATCAACTATGAGGTGAATGTGGCTCTGCTAAGGTCATGATTCTTGTCATGGGACAAGAATGACCCGAGGTGCTAGACACATGGTGGGGGATATGGCTCATCAATATAGCTAAATGAGGCTCATGGATATTATGATATTGTCTATGATAGAAGAATACCAAGAAAAAGTACAGTGATATGTTTTGATGCAAAATTGCTACCAGATGATGTTGATAGTGATGATGATACTCGTGACTTTATCTATGATGATTCTACCTGTAGAATGGTCTACAAGACTATGTGAGCCTTTCCCATGCCATATGAATATGGATGGAAGTGTTTGAGACCATTAATATCTCGCTAGCTAAGAGGGAGTGTTGAATATATTATGGTAGTTGCAGGAGGTATTAACCTCCATATGTAACCTTTGACTAGAATAGAATATTCTGGAAGTAAGAGAAACCCTAAATAGATGTGTGAAAACCCTAGAAGACATGTCGGCTCAGTAGAATATATAATATTAAGGTATTATCCTGCAGGAAGACAGGTCGGCTTCACAAGAAAAAGATAAACAGAAAACATAATTACCAGAAAGTCGAGTCAACCCAGCCAAAAAAGTCACTGGATAGATTAATATAAATAGAGGACGTCTTGGCTCATGTTTTCACTCACTAGATCACTCAGGAAACCAGAAACAGTGTGCAAGTTTGTAGTAGGGGGAGTAGAAGATGCAGTTGTACGATTTTCTCTTTTTTTTCAGTCTTTCTGGTACTTTCTCTTGTGTGTTACCCTTGGAGAAGGTGTGCTCCTTGGTTATTTGTTGGTTATGGTGTGGCTTCCTGGAATCATTCTTTATGTGAAAGGTTAAGGTGCTTGGGGTGGCTTTATGCCTATGGATGGGTGGCAATGGTGTAGTATTGCCTATGGTGAAACGAGCACATCAACATTATTCTAACACAACGTAATAATAATAATATGAATATGAATATGAATTAATAATAAATATTAAATATTAATTATCTCAACATAAATATATTAATAATACTAATATATGAATAAATATATTAATAATAATCAATATTAATTATCTCAACATATATTTATGCATCGACGAGTTACTAGCAACAGCCACATTAATAATATTAATGTGTTTGTATACAAATATAGGCATATATTTAGCACATACTATAGGAAAACATTATTCTCCTTTATCATTTCCTCTTTTCATCAAGGCCTCACTCACTCCACTACAATCCACGACCATGGTTAAGTGTTTACAAGTTACAGGTTGCAGCCTTGTCTTGGCACTTGGACTCAATGGATACGGTACTTCTACTTGGGGTTGAACCTTAGCATGGGCCTAGGGTGGCTTTAACTTGAGACTTGACCTAGATTAGTCGATAAGGTTGAGGCCTACATTTTGTTGTGAAGCGTAACTTTTAATGCAGTGCATGCTCAAGCTCATTGTTGAGCTTGGATTCAACTTTGATTAATAACTTGACTCGAGGTTGGTTTTAAGTGGGAAGGGGTGCGGATCATGGCCGCTTGGTCAACCCCTTGGACTACGACCAAGCTCCCATGATTCACCCCTCTTTTATTTTTCTTTTCATTGGTTTCAAACATATATTTTATATCATATTTTTATTTTGTGTTATGGGTGGTTGTTATATTTTTGTTTTATATTATGCATAGTTTTTGTACGAGTATAGGGTGCCAGGGATGTATAGAATCTCTTGCTAAACCTTGTGACTTGACTTGGGTTGAAGGCTCAGTCACAAGTGGTTTAGTTTTTCTTTCTCCAAGTGATGGGTGTTACCCATAGCTGCTTGGCCAACCTCTTCAGATGAGGCCAACTTACCATAGTCGGTCCCTACTATAGTTTCACACCAAAAACATTTTTTATTATCCATTAAATTGTTAAACCATGGTGCCCTGCCATGGAATTCATAATATATATATATATATATATATATGATTTATTACTTAGTTTATATATAAATTTTAGTTTATTTGATTTACAATTAGTGTTTTTTCTTTTTTTTTAATATTGGGACTAGGGGAATTGGTGATTGGGTAGAATATCACCCATGAGATCTAGGGTCAATTTCTTTGGGTTGCCACTATAACCCCAAATTTTTACACGCAAATTCCACAACCATGCACTAAGGTTAGAGAAAATTCAAACCGGGATGGGTGGTATAAACACAGTTAATTCCATCACTTGGTCTACCCCTGACAGGCTACATTTTTTTATTTTGTTTATATAATTCTAATTCTCTTCTATAATATTCAAATCTATAAAAAAATATTTTTATGTTTTTCATTGTTTTTTTTCAATATCTCTCTCTATTGTTCCTATAGAGGAAAATCTTTGAAAATATCTACCAATATTTTCTATATAGCTCATCTAACTTTGTATCTTTTTCATGTGGCTTTTATGGGTGAATAAGGGAGCCTTCGTGGATGAACAAGTGAATTTCATGGGTGAAGAAGTGGCATGAACATGTGGTCTTTGGTCTTTTAATGCTATCACTCATCAAGCTTTTACATTGTTTCCATGGGGTTTCTAGGCTGTATAAAGTCCTATCAGCGTTTTGTAACTAATTTTAAAAATTTTCACAATGCAATTTTGTATAGTTTCCTTTTCAATTTCAAGCAACACAACCAACTTGCATTTAGAATAAAGGGTTTTATTTCAATAATTTATATGCAGATATAAATCCTTGTTTTGAATTCTTTTGTTTGTGAAGGGAACTAATGATTTTAACTCTGTAATGATAGCAAAGTTTAAAGCATGACTATGGACCTTAAGGCTCCAAATTTTGATGCTTTCTAACTAGAGCTCTACTCATTTTTGTTGGTAGATTTTCATATTTTCGTTAATTTTCTTCTTGTAAGAAGTAGGGTCCATCCAACCTTTGGAAGCTATCAGAATGCTCAACCTCCAAATGAACATGGTGCAACCTCGTTTAGGCTATAAGTTTCTTTTTTGTTAGTATTATGGTTATTGTAAACCTACAACCAACATTTCTATGTAATACCTAGGACACCACTACAACCACTGTTTTTACAAATTCGCATTTTCTAACCTTACAAGTTGTTTTGATCACAGATGATATCAGGTTCTATTGTTTGTTTTCCCTTCTATTGGCTAAATGCAATATTCATATGCAATAAGGAAGCCAATTTTCAATCTAGCACCATAAGCGATCATTCTCCATGTAATAAATATCATAGATTTGTGTTCATTTATTTTNTATCATTTCCTCTTTTCATGAAGGCCTCACTCACTCCTCTACAGGCCACGACCATGGTTAAGTGTTTACAAGTTACAGGTTGCAGTCTTGTCTTGGCACTTGGACTCAATGGATATGGTACTTCTACTTGGGGTTGAACCTTAGCATGGGCCTAGGGTGGCTTTAACTTGAGACTTGACCTAGCTTAGTCAATAAGGTTGAGGCCTACATTTTGTTGTGAAGCTTAACTTTTAATGCAGTGCATGCTCAAGCTCATTGTTAAGCTTGGATTCAACTTTGATTAATAACTTGACTCAAGGTTGGTTTTAAGTGGGAAGGGGTGCGGATCATGGCCACTTGGTCAACCCCTTGGACTACAACCAAGCTCCCACGATTCACCCCTCTCTTTTATTTTTCTTTTCATTGGTTTCAAACATATATTTTATATCATATTTTTATTTTGTGTTATGGGTGGTTGTTATATGTTTGTTTTATACTATGCATAGTTTTTGTACGAGTATAGGGTGCCAGGTATGTATAGAATCTCTTGCTAAACCTTGTGACTTGACTTGGGTTGAAGGCTCAGTCACAAGTGGTCTAGTTTTTCTTTCTCCAAGTGATGGGTGTTACCCATAGCTGCTTGGCCAACCTCTTCAGATGAGGCCAACTTACCATAGTCGGTCCCTACTATAGTTTCACACCAAAAAAAAATTTTATTATCCATTAAATTGTTAAACCATGGTGCCCTCCCATGNTACTTAGTTTATATATAAATTTTAGTTTATTTGATTTACAATTAGTGTTTTTTTTTTAATATTGGGACTAGGGGAATTGGTGATTGGGTAGAATATCACCCATGAGATCTAGGGTCAATTTCTTTGGGTTGCCACTATAACCCCAAAGTTTTACACGCAAATTCCACAACCATGCACTAAGGTTAGAGAGGATTCAAACCAGGATGGGTGGTATAAACACAGTTAATTCCATCACTTGGTCTACCCCTGACAGGCTACATTTTTTTATTTCGTTTATATAATTCTAATTCTCTTCTATAATATTCAAATCTATAAAAAAATATTTTTATGTTTTTCATTGTTTTTTCTCAATATCTCTCTCTATTGTTCCTATATAGGAGAATCTTTGAAAATATCTACCAATATTTTCTATATAGCTCATCTAACTTTGTATCTCTTTCATGTGGATTTTATGGGTGAATAAGGGGGCCTTCGTGGATGAACAAGTGGATTTCATGGGTGAAGAAGTGGCATGAACATGTGGTCTTTGGTCTTTTAATGCTATCACTCATCAAGCTTTTACATTGTTTCCATGGGGTTTCTAGGCTATATAAATTCCTATCAGCGTTTTGTAACTAATTTTAAAATTTTGCACAATGCAATTTTGTATAGTTTCCTTTTCAATTTCAAGCAACATAACCAACGTGCATTTAGAATAAAGGGTTTTATTTCAATAATTTATATGCAGATATAAATCCTTGTTTTGAATTCTTTTGTTTGTGAAGGGAACTAATGATTTTAACTCTATAATGATAGCAAAGTTTAAAGCATGACTATGGACCTTAAGGCTCCAGATTTTGATGCTTTCTAACTAGAGCTCTACTCATTTTTGTTGGTAGATTGTCATATTTTCGTTAATTTTCTTCTTGTAAGAAGTAAGGTCCATCCAACCTTTGGAAGCTATCAGAATGCTCAACCTCCAATTTAATGAGCATGGTGCAACCTCGTTTAGGCTATAAGTTTCTTTTTTTTTAGTATTATGGTTATTGTAAACCTACAGCCAACATTTCTATGTAATACCTAGGACACCACTACAACCACTGTTTTTACAAATTCGCATTTTCTAACCTTACAAGTTGTTTTGATTACAGTTGATATCAGGTTCTATTCTTTGTTTTCCCTTCTATTGGCTAAATGCAATATTCATATGCAATAAGGAAGCCAATTTTAAATCTAGCACCATAAGCGATCATTCTCCATGTAATAAATATCATAGATTTGTGTTCATTTATTTTATAGGTTTGTTGTTCATACACCTTGCATTTATTTTTAGAGATTCATTTATTTTTCATACTTTCGTAGCTACTATTCATAAATATGAAATTTATCAATTTACAATTTGTTTTCATTTAGAATAACACGGTATAATGGTAGTCACCTTGGTCCAGTTCTAGAACCACAGCTCTAATACAAAATGTAGCACCTATTGTAGAATGTTATGCAATAATATTCGTTGATTAAAATACATATCATGTAACAGCTTTGTTTTAACATGACTATTTTTCCTTGTAAATGGAATAACTCACAACATATCCATTTATCTTTTGTATAAATAAAATAACTCACAACATATCCATTTATCTTCTCTATAAATAAAATAACTGACAACATATCCATTTTTCTTTTATGTTTGTCCAAAATTAAATATTTTAAATATGAATCTAAATAACATGATGAATCTAAATAACAAGACGAGTTAAGTGAGAAGCTAACTTTAAAATTTCAACATTTAAACAAAAACGTGATAAAATAATAAGGAAAATGTCTCCTCGGTTTGAAATTGATCGATTATAGTATAGTCCAACAAGTATTAGGGAGATGCCTCCAAATCCTTCTTTCACCATTTTCCCTAAGTTGAATAGAATTGTCCTCCTACCTATTACCCATGATTTTGGTTATCATGATGATGTATTAATGATGGTGTACTCAGGCTCTTAATTAGAACTTTCTCCTGAGAAACGTTACCTTCATCTCTTTCCAAAAAATCACATTTTTGAGGGAGGTTCGCAGGCTACTAGTATATTTTCCTGCGAGAATGTATGATTCTCGCAGGCTGCCTTAAGCCAGGGTGCGAGAATGTATGATTCCCGCAGGCTGCCTTAAGCCAGGGTGTGAGAAGTTTGCACTGTGTTGAACTGCTAGGGTGCGAACTCTTTCTAACACAAGGAAAAAGATGAATTCTCGAAGTTTCTAGAAGGGAATCTTCTAGAAGGATGAAATGGCATTCGAATGGTTATCTAAGTACTGGATTCCCTGATATTTTGGGATCATTCTTATCCAAGTAACTAATTCATTCTCTCCTATATATTGAGGGGATTCTCATGGAAAAGGTTAGAAGCAAACAAGGTTTAACAAGACATTGGAGAATTGGTGAAAGATTGTGTGAAGGATTGAAGCTTGAACAGGAGGCTAAGAAACTACAGCAAAGACATCATAAGGGTTTTGATCTTATTCATGCAAATGAGCAAGTGTGTGTGTCAGAGCCAAGGGCCATCGAAAGGAAGTTTGTGACATCAATGCTAAGGTTGTAATCTTTACTTTCCATCAATATGATACAGTAATATGTCCCTTTCCCATAAAGCTATCTTCACTTTATTGTATAATTCATTGATCATATACATAGATTAATTGTTGAATATATTGAGTTGTCTTCACTCTGATTGGTTTGAGTTGTCTTGGTCTAAACTGCACAAGAGCATTGGAGCAAAGCTGGAGCAACAAAGACCATAGGAAGCAATAATAAGGTATGTATTTGTTCTTGCCTCCTATTTAATTCAATAGTCAAAATCTAGGGAAAGAGTATTATTATGTCTTGATTTGTTCTAGATCCAGGTGGATCTAGGGAGATCGGTTTGTGTCCGCACTTACGGATTTATCCAATAACACTACCAAACTAGGTGCCTAATCGACTTCCTAGCTACAAGAAACATTTGATTTATTGGCCCTCCATACCTGTGACTCCAAGAACAATAATTCACATATGCTCTAAGAAAATTGTCACAAGAAAATATTTCTTCCAAGAATGATCCAATCTCTCGACAAGCTCCAATCTCTCAACCTTCTTTCCCCCCCTCAACACCACTTCCTCTTATCTATTTATCAAGTTTCCACACACCGCCCCCCCTCTCGAAGTCTCAACCACCCTCATTAATAGCCATCAACCTCTCCCTTTTAGATTTTTGGGAAAAAAATTCAAAAAATAAAATATTAGAATACTTATATAACATAACAATAAATCGAATGCAAAGTCTTTCTTCTCATACTAGTGTATAAATG
>SNQJ01S0040105.1:38008-52160 GCA_010110895.2 Picea sitchensis
CTTGTCAAAACCACATTTACCATAGATCGTAGCAATATTTGAAATTATAAATTAAATCACAAGTAAAACTTATAGTATACACTATCTTCTAGAAGTCTACGACATCCATAATACATCGACACAACAATCATTTGACTATTACATAGATTCTCGCTCTATAGGTTCGCTCACAAATAGTCATATCCATGCATGTACATCATAAATTTCATATGAGAATCCATATTTGTATTGACATTCAATTAATAAATGTATGTTTATTTACACCGTGCTTTTCATTATATTGTTGCATTGATATCCATGTACTAAAATTCCACATTTTAATTTGCATGTTTAAACAAATCACATAATTATAATTACCATGAATTTATAACAGTAAAAATAATATTATTCAACCCATAAACAAGTCTAGATGTACACATCTCAAATCTCTATATCAATCTAACTTAGCTCAAATAGATATTAAGAAATGAATTACTAAGATGAGTACAATCAAAGTTCTAACTACCTAAGGCCAAAATATGTGTAAAGCCCCTCCCATGTTTAAGGAACAAATAAATGTAAATGAAATAACAAAGTAGCTTTATACAAGAAATAACTAAGTTAATGTTGTTTTTAATACGAGAAAATTGACACAAAACTTAGGTAAGATCACCATGTTAGTTTATTAAGTACTTCATGAATATCTGACACAATGAAAAATCTAACTCAACGACACAAAGAATAAAGATTGAAGAACTATCTTGTTTATTTAAGAATAATTCATTTACACATATATTTAACGCGCAAGTCGTAAGATATATATTCTTTGAATAATTAAAATAAATCAATTATAAACAACTAATTTTCTAAGAGAATTACCCTTATCATTAAGGTTAACCTGAACTTCACCATTCATCGACATAAAATTTTCATTGATAATTTCCAAACATTCTCATGCTCCTAGCGGTGTATAACTTGTTACCAATAATACAAAAACATACATCAATGTTTCCAAATAATAACCAAAAAAACATTCTATGATATTTAATTTACCTTGCAATAATTCATTTATTGTTTTTTCTTTTATATTTTATGATTAACACTAACCTCTAAATTTTTACCTTCTTACTTAGTCATTAATGGCATGGCTTATATATATATATATATATATTGAAAGGTAATAACCTAATAATCTTATTAATAGTTTTCGCCAACAAAAGCAAAATTCCTTTACTTGGCAATGGAATGAGAGAATGAGAGAGAGTACAAAAATGTATTTGTAAATCTTTAATGGATAGACTTCATCAATAAAACAAATAATAAGCCATTTTTAGGTTTTAACATAAATTCATAGTAATGTCCAACAACACTACCATCAGTAATGGCATGCCTTTATCCTCGGTCGATTCCAAGACTCCATCGGTACCTCTCAGCCAACTCTAGAGATACTCTTCTTCCCCCTTAGCCCCCCGAGCCGTAAAGGGGCCACACACAAAAACCGGAATTTCAATAACTCCCAAGCGTTCATTTCACCCTTCTTATGTTTACTCTTGCACCTTCCTCAGAGTTTATTCCGTGCATGTCGACCATGTCTCCTCGACGATAGGCCTCCAGTGAGGAATCCAGCGCAGCCACATCAACTCCAGTCGCAGACTTGGTGATGTCTCTCCAAGAACTAATTCGACTCCAACAACAATGACCTCTAGCGACCATGTAGTTGGACAAACATTTTCAGTTACTCGAGTTTTTCGGCCAAATGAATGGAGAGATGGTCGATTCTTGGATCTGTAGCCTCTCCACTTACTTCAAGACCTTGCCTGAGACGGAAGAGGCCTCCAAATTGAAAATAGTCATCCTTCAACTAGAAGGAATTGCACAAACCTGGTGGGACACACAATTGGAAAGCTCGAAATTGATATTCGATCTCGGTACATTGTCTTCCCCGACAAATGACTTCATTGCATCGTGGGATACGTTCTATGAGGCATTGAGGGAATGCTTCTACCCTCCAAGCTATCTTCAAAATTTGCTCACCAAGTGGTTACAACTTCGTCAACTTTCCAATCAATCAGTTCAAGGATACAGTCAACTTTCCAATCAATTAGTTCAAGGATACATAGATTTCTTTTGCAAGCTGCGCATCCAAATACATGTCAGTGAACCAGACGAGGTATTAATAATTAAGTTCAAATCTAGTTTATTATTACCTCTTTGATAGGAGGTAGATATTTTTGACAACGCTTATCTGGACAAGGCTTTTGTATAGGCCTTAGTCGTAGAAAGAAAGGTGGCTCCTCACATTCGATATCCGCCAAATCGAACCGAGGCTGATAACCCACCTCCTTCTCATTCTCAACCTTATCCTTCTTCCTCGTAAGCGACCAAAAATGCAGTTTGGTGTAATTTTCACAATACCAACTCCCATAACTCTGTTGAATGTCAAGCCATTAAAAATAGCCACCCCCATTAGACCTTGTTTGCAAAGGCCACACCCATTGAGTTTCCCGAGCAACCAAAAGTCATCTCTCTCACCAACCCCACCGAAGTTGACCCATCCCTCATTCTCATTACTACACCAGAACCAGGTCACCATAACATTCCCCTATTCACTGACAACTGCCAAATTAAAAGTTAACTCGCCACTCTCATTCTAGACAATGGCAGTCAAAAGAATTTGATATCACAAGAATTAGTCCAACATCTACAACTCCCCGCCACCCCACACTTCGATCCATATAAGCTTGGTTGGGTACAGAAGGGCGTTCCTCGCATTACTATTGCGCAGTGTTGCACCGTCACTTTCTCCATTGGTCCTTTTCGTGACACTGTGATCTGCGACGTGTCGCCGTTAGATTGTTTCAATCTCCTTCTCGATCTTCCTTACCAACAAGACCAACAAGCAATGTATCACGCCAAGACTCATCAGTACCACCTTCAATAAGCTGGGTGCACCTATGTACTTACTTCATCGTCTATCACTTCACCACCACCGCGAACCGATACTATAACCACTCACCATGTTATCGATACCAACAATGTCTCTCTATGTTTGACCTGCCATGTTTAGTCTGAGAACCTCACTAACCTGACACCTCCGACAATACTCCCTCTACTCCCAGAATTTTCCAATGTCTCGCAGTCTTCCTCAAGGATCCCACCCTCTCAAGCCCTTGCTCCATCCATCGATCTCATTCATGACGCATCATTACCCAATGCTCCATCATCTCGCCCAGTTATCCAAGACACTATCGAACATCCTCTAGTTACCGCTTATCATTCTCGCACCCAAGAAACAATTAAATATCACTATCCCTTACCTCAGATTGCCTCTCAGTTTTCTCTTGGAGAGATGCGTAAACAGGGAGGTCACTCAGTGACTTACCACTTCGAAACCCTATCCACAGCCAAATTTAATTACTGCCACTACGCCAAAGAATTCCACCTCATGATGTCGGATTTACAGAAGTGGCACCCTTACAACAGGGCCACTCACTCTTCCACAAACTTCTTACCTTTCGAGGCCTGTCTTGGATTTCAGTATCGGGCACCCACAGAGATGCCTCTCATTTTGACTACGTCGGTATCAGTACATCAAAATCGAAAACAACAGGCTAACCATACTGGCGTTCATAATTTATCACAAATACACACTCCAGTCGTGACTTCCTTGCAAGTAACACTGGATCGTGCCAAGCAACATCATGTTTCGTACCTGGTCACTCAACAATGCAAAACTCCAAAGACAGGACAAGTGGATGACAATCGAGACAGTGCAGCGAAAGTTCCCTCTGTTGGTGGCAGAAGCAGGGACGCTTCTAAATCTAAACAGGGAGGAATTGGATCAATAAGGAAGGACGCCAACCTTCCCTAGGAAGCACACAATAGAGTACAAGTCGTCTGTGGCAAGCAAGGCGAGAAGGAGAAGTAATTCTATGGTAGTTTTCTGATCGTTGTCAACGTCAGACAATCTTTTATTATAATAAAGCATTCGCCAGTCTAAGTAAATAATGGTGATGTCTATTTTAGGGAATAGTTAGTTGTGTTGGTAAACACTACGGAAAATTTTTCTTGCCAATCTGATTGCGCAGATAAATGTAGAAGAATAAAGTGGCATTTACCATTTGTAGAAGATCACCTTAATTGTTTAAGAAGGGATACAATCCTCGAATACATTTGATGAAGTTTTATGAATTTTGCGTTATCTATTTTTCTTGTGGAACATTGATTTTTGTTTTCACTAAGACGAGTGAGAGAAAAATCTTGTGTTTTCATTTTTATTGTTAGGTGAGGCTTGAGAGAGAGAATGCACACCAAAGGAACTGGTGTGCATCTCTTATTATGCTAATCGTATGAGCAAGACGCCCCTTCAGTTCATTGGTGGATAACGCAAGGAATAGACAAGGCGTCTATCCCCAACAAGTAGTGTTTTCATTCTTCCTTTATTGCGCCAATCTTCCAATTCGCTTAGTCTACTGAGCGCATCCATCACTCAGATCTATCAGAGTGTGCATTCAGAGAAAAATGAGTCTCCATGGTATAAGATGCCCTCACACAATTAGATCAGTAAATCACCCTTCCAAAGCATCCAAAAACACAGTCCATTTGGGTACCCTACATTCAACAAGGTATAACTTTCAGTTGAAGTATCCAATCGAGGTGTCATTTTATTGTTGGAAAGTAGATTCTAAGGGATTTAAAATGGTGGGTTGTGGATGTGATTTTATTAAACAAAATAAGTCATAATCTCTATTAGTAACTATCCAATTTTGGTCGTAAAACCTTGGTTAAAAAGGGGAAAATACCATATCTTTCAACCAAGGTAAGAAAATTCAATGTCATTTTTTGAAACTAAAAGATGAATTTCAAACTCACTTGCATTTCAAATGTTAACAATTCATATAATTTACAAGTTTTCTTTGATTTCTTGTACATTAAACCCTCTCTTTTAAAAAAAAAATGTTGCAAAAAAGAGAGTAGGATATGTTCAAATAAGGCTAGGAATGAAATGTTGGGGAACATTATGGATGCTTGTGATAGATTTATCAATTCATTATCTATAAGATGAGAATATAGAATCCCAGTGGGTTATCTCAAGTGGTTGAGTGTTTTGAACTATAAGCATGAGGTCACAGGGTCATGTCCCTGAGTTGGTTGTTGGTGTAGATATTATTGGGCCTCACTTTATGTCCCCGCTGGGTTAGGTTGCTAAAAATGAAACCGACCATTTTACCTCCCATATCATCCTCAAAATGAGGGGAAGTACCTGAATGTTTTACCGTGATGTGTATTCCATCAACAACAAAAAAGGAGGAGAATCTAGAAAGAAATTAAGGAATGGTTGTCTTTTGAAGATGCTTGTGAAGAATGGTATTCAAATATCTTCCATCTATGTGAGAACAACCTCTTTGGGCTTCTCTTTATGGAATTTCCTAGCCTCAGATATGATAAATATCTACATGAAGAAGACTTAGAAGAGGTTGAAATGATCTCCCAACTTCTCTTCCATGGATCTCTTTCCCCCTATGATGAATTTTGTAGTGACGATAATATAATAATTAAAAATTAAGGAAAAGTGGTTGAAGTAACTCATGAGCATGCATTCACAATGAAATTTCTAGTTGAATGTTATCTATTGGAAATGATGTCTTTATCATCAAAACCATTATTTTACATCTATGTGGACGATGGCTTCAATTAGGTGATTCATAATGTCTTGTTTGAACCATACTTTGACCCATATGACCCTCTGGAGCATTTACAAAAAGTTACACTTAATGAGTTCATGAATTTCATCAAAGAAGCATATTCACAAAGTTTACATCCCTTCAATTGCATGTATTTGATAATATTCAAGCAGTAGTCAAAGAAGCATAACAAGAAGAAGACACATGGTCAATCTACACTTTGGTTCTCAAGCTTTGGGGGCAAACATTCCCAAAGAGAAAGGTACGTTGTGTTCCTAAACACAAATTTTGTATGTATGCAAATACTTTTGTATTTATGAGATATTTGGTATGCAAACATGTAGTTTCATAATAATTTTGTACAAGGACACTTGTGTTAAACAACATCCCTTTTTATACAAGAACAAGAATAATTGATTAATAGTATAATTAGAGATAGCTTTAGGGACAAATATTATTAATGAGGAGGGAATATTGTGTACCTATACACAACATGTTTTGTAGATGAGCTATTTTGTTTGTAATCTCAATAATTCCCCATCTCTACGTTAGTTGATATTGATAATGAGTCATCACTAAGTTAGTAGCTAAGTGCTAGTTATATGCATTAATGACTCACCAAGTGCTATGTTAGTGGAGAGGTATTATGAGAGTTGTATTAAAAGGGGTCTACCCCTCACTTGTAATGAATTGATTCTATTGTTAATACAAACATGTTACTTTATTCAATTTATTACATGTAGATGTATTCCTCCATACTTTAGGGTTTATTGGTGCAATCCAACCCTAGGTGTGTAGGTGCTCCCAACCCCTTATTTCTTTCTTTTTTCTTGTTTCATTTATTTCTTGTCATTATTGAAGGTGTTTTATTCTAAGTATTTGGATGCTTTATATTTGTGTCTATAAAGACTTCACACAAGGTTGCACCCACTTTATTATATCAAAGAATTCTTTGATAAGGTTGCCAATTCAACAATTGTTGCACCTTAGTGATGCCCCATTATATATGAAATTAAAGGAAATGACATCAAAAGTAGAGGCGAGCACTGTGTGGAATGCAATAAAATATCTCCTTCCATAGGCCTAATTCATCTCATGGGTGTGGCATACAAAGAGGGTCTAGTTAAGATGAAGATGAACATCACTTCATCAAACTATTGATAAATGAGAGATGTTGAAAAAATGAATGTCTTTATAATCTACCTAATGTCTCGCCAATTGATGTGGGGAACTTCATTAAATCCAAGGGTGAGAATGAATGCATACAATGTATACTCAATTAATTGGAATTCAATGAAGTTGTAAGTAAAAGTGGCTACATAAAGAAAGGGATCTTACTTGACAAGACAATTGATGGAATCAAGGTTGATCAAAATTCATGGTATAAATATTTTTTCATACCAAGAGCCACCTTCTTTATTTACAAGAGGGGAAATAAATGAAAATTGTGGGGTGGAAAATCCAAGGCCTAATATTTATCAATAATAGTTATCCACGAGGTCTTTAGTCAGTAAACTTGTGACATCGAACATGCATTAATGGAATATTAAATAATACCCCTAATATCACTAGATATTGAAAAATAATTCCCAAAATCCTTTTGTTCAACCCCCATCTCAATACATCTTTCCAATAATATAAAAACTTTTTTTTTACTAGGTACCCCTTTTTTATCCCCGAATACCTATAAACCCCCCAAAAACCTGAACACCCCCCTCAAACCCACCAATACCTACAATATATTGAGTTTATTTTTCACAATTTAAAAACACGCATTATGATTTACCATGATAAGATATTAATCAACGATATGAATCCTTTGTGTAGCTATCATTTGAAATACAATATATCAAAATTCAGATATAGCTCCCCATGAAAATCGTTCAATGCATCAAGATGGCACAAGGATTCTTGTCAATGTATTTCCTACAAATTTTACACAAAAAATAGTTCTTCAAAAATGCAATGAGGACCTTTCAAGATTAAACTTCCTCCAGTGTCATAGCCCAACTTAAGAAATATATGGAGAAGACATTTTCCATAGGTTGCAATTACAAAGAACACATACTTTGCAAAATGTGATCAATGTTATGAAAGCTTTCAAAACCTTAGAGGCACCACTAACCCAACAATGATGCAATATCGGTACAAAGCTCAGAAAAAACATAATGAGTAAATTACAAGTTGTCATTCAGCTTACTATGCCCATGTATTGGAATTGGGGTGAAACCCAAGAGAATGCTTGAGAATTGTTCATGACAAGATGAATACTTCCATAAAAATCATGGGAGAGATGACAAAGTTAGTTATCACTACCCATTAAATCATCTAATTGGCATGGTGACACATAGGCATAGGATGGGGGGTTTTGGTCACGTTGGCTTCTCTTTTCTACATGTAGGTGAAAAATTCATTGTATCCTCCTTAGATTTATGCATAAACATGTTAGAGGACCAAATGGTTGATCAATTTGGGCACTTGTTATATGATAAAATGTTTTCAAGACATCCACTACATGATGCACTATTACCAAATAAAATTTATGGAAAGTGTCAAGAATATAAGAGGGAGTCCATGCAAGTCTTATCGACACCGAGATATTTATTGAACAAAATACCATTGATTTTACTCTTACAAATCAACAATGTTGGAGGTGAAAACAAGAACTATTAACTCTTTGGTTTTACATCCATTCTCAGAGAAAAAAAAAAAAAAATTGCAATCGTATAAGTAAACTTCCTCCCAATTGATCACACCCTCAAACATATATATGGAACATATGGGATATTATCATATAAATTGAAAAGAAAACATATATTATCATTGTTACATATTGTGGATAGCTATAGAATGGTTCAAGATGAAAGTAAATTCACTCTTATTGAAGACGTTTATAAATTTAAGGCGTTTTTAGGAACACTTATTGGATGTAAGTAAGAAGATAGTGGACATCAAATACACTCAAATTCATTATGGTTTATGGAATACCTTTCATGCAATGTAGGGATACTAGTGGGGATAAAAATTGGTATCATTGCATACATATATGAAAAAAATAGTTAATGGAAAGTCAGAATTAGCCAATGGGGAACCTACATTGTCACCATTCAAAAAATTAAAAGATAAAAGACTTGAACAAAGAAATACAATCATATATTACTCATTTTAGTGGATAAATGGAATATGGAGGGGAAGAATATTGGATTCTAAAGATAAGATATTGGGGAAATTTTATGAAGGATAAATAGGTGTTCCCTTAGTTAATTGGGTGAGTCCAAGAGGTTCTTTCTCGCGAAAAACAAGAAAGAATCTGACACCAACAATGATACTTAGCAACAACTCTATTGTATGGATTATTACTTGAGAAAAAGCGTCCCTAGTATTGATTAAATGTTTTTTGGAGATTATTCTCACATGCCTAAACTTGAAGAATTTGACCATGTATGCTCATTGTATGACGACATGAAAATAAGCCAAAATGGCTAGGAAAAACATTAGATAATGTCTACAAAGATATGGATGATGCTAAGGAATACAAGGTTTTGGTTCAATCGTATAAACCCAATAAAGAATATGCAATGGGTTGGGACAAAACAGATGAAGAGTTGACAATTGGAAGAGACAATAAGGACATCATTAATGTGGATATCATCATATGGGAATGGAAACTACACACAAATGCAAAGGTGTATTAAGTACAAATAAAAAAAGAGGGGCTTATGGCAATTAAGATATATCAACAAGAAGTGGAAAATATATGCAATGATAAATGTGACTTTCTTGCTAGTGTTTGAAGAAATATATTGGTGTTTGCTCTCTTAACCTGAGATATGGGTTATATGAGAAATTTATAGAAATTATGATGGATATGCATTGGAATATTATGTTACTAGGAAAACATATTGTAATTAGTTTTAAATGTCGATGGAAACCAACATATTTTAATGTATTCATTAAACTTGTTTGATCTATTTCCTTTCTAGGAAAAATATAATTGGGAATATATTTCATCATGATATAGGACTTGTTGTGAATATTTAAAAATCAATGTTAAACTTGTGATGTCCACTAATTATACATTATAAAAGTGAGGGTAACTTTGGAAATCAATAATGGCACCATTAGAAGATGAAAATTAAACTTTTGGACATTGATAATCACATGATTGGGACCCACTTTTGAGACCCAATATCACACTTTTGGAACCTAATTAAGTCTAGATTATGTAACATCTCGCTCTTGCGCACACATGATTTGACTTATTCTTTGAGGACACTTGCGTGCAAGTGATCCGGTTCATTATATGATTGTTTGTTTCGCTTATGGATTATTATGATGATGTTGTGGATATGATGATATGTTATTGGATTATTTATGTATAGACATGTGCTATTGACTGGTTTCTCCTGAGTGTGCAGGACTCTTGACAGATTGAGGATGTCAATGGCATCGATGGACCTCCTTGGACTCTGGATCAGGTCAGGGAGTGCACTGTATATGGTTTGGGTATTTACGTTTATGCATATGTGACGTATGTTCGGGTATATCATGATGTTGTTTATGGATCGCTGAAATGTTTCGTTGATGGGTGCAGGCTGATGATTTCCTGCTAATCAGACTCACATTAGGAGTAAATGGGTCATGCACAGCAACCAGAGATATTGAGGGAGAGGTGTGGCAGCATCCCTGCCACATCCTACTAGCACTCATGGCGTGGCTCGAACTGTAGGTTAATGATTACCTAGTTTGAGAGATCCACAATGTCATGAGGGAAGACTGAGATAGTCGCTCACGAAGATTCTAAGGGGCGCGCAATAAGGCAGGGTCATTATTCCTTAAATGCCCTTAGTCTCCCACAAGGTCGCCTGACGAAGTATTCAATCCAAGGTTTGAACGTCTACCAAAATCAGTCAAAAGGAAAGAGGCACCCTTGGAGCACGTAGTGCGTCTTGAAGGGCACATCACATAAATGAAACATGAATAAAGGCAAGTGGCACCCTTGGAGCACATAGTGCGTCTTGAAGGGCACATCGCGATTTTTAAACACAGGTGAGTTAATGAACCTAGGTGCCTAGAAAACAATATCTTACTTTGACATGGTCAGCCTTACAATAATTATGTATGAGTAAATTTATTAATTATAATTTTTCCCTTAAAATAATTTTTGCTAAGCCTAGTTGAAATTAAATCCTGGGTCTAAGTAGGTTATGAGGACTAAAATTTAATTAAGTAATTAATAAAGGGGGATGAAGAAAAATCCAATTTAGAATTTAAAGGAGAATTAAATTATCAAAATAATAATAATAATAATTGATGTTTATGTGCAAAACTTGTTAAATTAGAATTTAGACAAAAAGGGAAAATTAAATGCAAAAGGAATGTGGAACATAGAAGGGAATATAGTCTAGAGAACTTTCCTAATTAGAGCTCAACTAAGATTTAAGAAAGGTGTCAGTCATTAAAGGAAATGGAGCGAATAAAGGGACAACAATGAGCATTTTTAGGAACTCTTTTAGGTTGGTGAGGGAAATTGGCAAATTAATTTAATTAATTAAATGAATTTCCGGTACAACTAAGGGATTGGGTTACAAGTGTACGGGGGAGATTTTTCCTAATAAAAATAATTTAACGTGCATTTTGGCAAAGGGGCACTAAGAAAACTCTATAAAATAAATGGCAGAGAAGGGGAATGGATCACGACTGGTATGCGTAAGGTTATGATTTCAAATTTTTCTTAACTGACTTTTCTTGTGGGAGTAGGGATACCCAGCTCAAATAGAGAGTGGTAGCTTGACCTTACGAGGCGAGATGGGAGCTATCTTTCTCTGGTTTGTGGGTGTGGCCCCTTTGCGGCTCGGGGGATCAAGGGGAAGGAGAGTACCCCTAGCATTGGCAAGGAGGTACCAGTGAGGTCTTAGTGGATAGTAAGCAGGAGCTGGATGGAGCGCAAGCGTGAGACAACCACTTCGGATTCTATGTCTTTAGTTACGGTACGCGGAGACAACCACTTCGGATTCTATGTCTTTAGTTACGGTATGCGTGTTAAATTTGCATTTGAAAGTAGTTTAAAAATTATATGTGAATTTGTATGTTGATGAAAATTGTAATGGTTTCCTGAAGCTGGATGTGTGTACACTTGTTTTTTTTTTATCTGATAATGAAGAGGCCTGTGGTTTAATTTAAAAGCTTGTGTTTTTCCCTTCAATATCGTTGCATCATGTATACTCTTTGTGCTTGAGTGTTTTACCTCTTGTTTGCTCAACTTGTAAAACTCAATTTTTATCTCTACGCCCTGGATTCTTTTTACATATCTTTGCACCTTCTTATTTTCTCCCAGTGATTAGCATGCGATTCAGATGCATTTGTTCCACTTCATTTTTGCCTATCTCAGCAATTTTTGTCTCAGCGTTGGATTCTTTTTACATATCTTTGCGCCTTCTTATTTTCTCCCAGTGATTAGCATGCGATTCAGATGCATTTGTTCCACTTCATTTTTGCCTATTTCAGCAATATTTGTCTCAGCGTTTTTGGTTTTCATTGATATTCACAACAAAAATTTTGAGTTGCCTTGCGTGTGAGATTGAAGAGGCTGGCGTTTTTATATTTTTAAATCTGTTCTACACCGCCTTTATATCGTGTTTCATGTGTGTGAAGAGGCTGGCGTGTTTATATTGTTCAATCTATTTTACATCGACTTTAAATCGTGTTTTCCAATGTGTGAAGAGTCTGGTGTTTTATATTTTTTTAATATGTTCTTACACCGCCTTTAAATATCGTTTTCTTGTATGTGAAGAGGTTGGCATTTTATTTAAAATTTGTTCTTACATAACATGAATCCTGTGTTGTCCTGTGTGTGAGAGAGGAGAGGCTTGGCATTTGTTTGTTAAAACAAAGTGTGATTTCCTGCGTTCTCACTGTCTCTTACAGCTTATGCACCACGAATTATCTGCGTTTGATGGGTGTCTGTACACAACCTTTCATTCCTAAAATCTCCCAGCACAAACATTTCATTATGCATTTTTATGAGGATGGATCTCTGTGTTTTTACCAGAAGAAGCAAGGCGTTGCTTGTCTCTCTCAGCGATTCATCTTGATTTTCGCCCAACATCCTTCCTTGCTTCATGCAGCATTTTTATCATCAAGGCACTGCCCCTTCTTCATTTTTCCCACTCATCCATCCTGATTCTACTGCCCAAACTCCTATCTTTTAGTTGCGAATCGGGGATGGATACCGCACCTACCATTAAAACTGCGTGCAGTTTATTCTTCCATGTCAGACTCGCGGCGATTTGGGAGGGATAGACGCTCTGCCACCTAAACTTGCCTTCTCCTCTGCGCTTACCACTGATAGGCTTCGGGCCTACTCATCCTGCCCTCACCTCTAGATCTAGCATATCCCTGCTCCAGGTTGTAAGCTGCTAGTTGGAAAAATTTAATTTAACCCTTTAATAAAGGCCCTTACGCTAGTTACCCATAGAAATTTAAATTACTTAATTAATTAAATTTGAGGGTCCGTGAGATGTATGGATTTTTAGTTACATGAGTAACCAAGTTTCTTAATGTTTTCATAATGGTTAGTGTTAGGGTTATTTTATTTTAATTTGTCTTATTTATTTTCCTTTGTCATGGTGTCAAGTTGGATCAATTGAGGATGTGGTCATAGTGGCTTTTTCGTTTACTAATATTGAACAATAGTTGGTTCCATTGGCATGTATCGATGAGATTAGGTTATTCTAAAAGGACTTAACTAAGTGTTTCTAATTATCTTCTCATTGAAATTGATGCGCATTTGAGTGAGTGCGCAATGTACCTTACATATTAAATTGTATCAATCACCATTCAGATCATGACGTAACCTACCATGGTTGGTGCGGTTGATTAACTAATTTGATTAGTGTTTAGATCTTCCACGCCTTGAATAAGGTTGGTGTGTGTTGTTTGTCATTATGCATTTGCGCCCTGAAATTATTAGATTAGGCACCTTGCGCGAAATAAATTTTGTTGTAATGCATGTTAATTTACAATTTTTACTTGCGCCTTTAAATTTATTAAGGTATGATGGATAGTCGTCTAGTTTCCTTTGCACCTTGATTATGGTGAATGCCAGATTGGATTAGAATTTGGTTAATAGGGTACCCTGAATTATTAGTGAAGTATGTTTGATTCTTTAATGGTATTCGCTTGCGCCTTGCAGAATAAAAATGAATTATCTTGTGCCTTGAATCGTTGATGTGGAATGATGCATTAATGGAATCGAAACCTTGCACACATTGAATTTAATGTAATGTGTGATTTTAGATTTTGGACTTCTTGCGCAATGGATTTTATGTTGTAAATTAAGTTATAGATTTTATGTAACATCCCGCTCTGGCGCACTGACAAAACTTATTCTTTGAGGACACTTGCTCGCAAGTGATCTGGATTTTTATGATGATGAACCACTTAACCTTGATGATGATGCGTCATGATTGATGACAGGATGTTTTACT
>SNQJ01S0040105.1:53341-63899 GCA_010110895.2 Picea sitchensis
ACTAACTTTGGACATAAGGTTGCAGATTGCAGGGATTATAAAAGAAATGTTCAAGCAAGAAATGCCTATGTGGCCCCACGTAACATTGAATGTTACAAATGTCATAACTATGGACACATAGATAGTGATTGTAGAAGCATGATCAATACTTACATGAAAGAGAACACTGATATCAGATGTAAAAAAGTACGGATAAGAAAACACGAAGAACATGTGAACAGATACCAAGTCCCATAGATCACAAGATTGGCAATAAAACGAGATGAAGAAAATTCTACAGAGAAAAAAAAATATGTTAGATGCAGAAAGGTTTGGAAAACAACTAAAAGAAAAGAAGAACAGGTAAATAAGGAACATGTTCAAGAGATTGTACTTTCAGGCATTGTAGTGAAAGATGAATCCACTAACAGAAAGAAAGAATTCAAAGCTCAGAGAGATGTTGAATCTACCAATGAAGATGATGATGAATACACATAAAAGAGGGAATTGTTCCAAGCCATTCGGCTTAGAGATTCCCATGTAACATGAATATTAGACAGGGGAAGTCTATGTGATAGCTGTGACAGACCAAAGAACCATCCTTCGAGCAACTTGCAGAGTTTTAGAAGACATATCCAGAGTAGTCAATTAGCAGAAGTGCAGTTTGATAGATTAATCAAGTCTTCATGATAATATAGTGATAAATGGGTCAACATTATGGACAATGTGCAATAGAGTCTTGGACAATATGGACAGAGATGGATTCATAAGAACACTTAGTAGGTTTGGACATATATATGATAGTGGATGAGAACATGGATTCATATATTGGTTCAGAGGAAAATGAACATTATCATAATGGATGATAATTACACAGGAAATGACTTGAACAATACTAATGGATTCAAAATTGATAGATATTTTTTGGACACATGCAGTGCATACAACAATTCACATTCAAAATAGAGTAATGCTCAGAAACAACAATGAAAAAACTTCCTACGAGCTATGGAAAAGAAGACCAACAAATGTGAAACACTTCAGAGTATTTGGAAGCAAATGATACATCAAAAGAGAAGATGGCAGAATGATAAAGTTTGACTCTCGTGTGGACAAAGGAGTACTTGTTGGTTACTCAAGTACAAGGAAAGCATACAAGTGTTACAATCTAAGGTTGAGCAAAGTCGTGGAAAGCATCAATGTAACAATTGATGAAACAGGTGGACAAGAATTAAAGGAAGAAGAAAATGAATCAATGGAACAACTTTACGAAGAAGAAGCAAAAGATGAAGAAGAAGTCTACATCAAACAACAATAAGGATTTCAGTTGTCAGAGAACACAGATTACGTGTGCAAATTGAAGAAGGCCTTGTATGGTCTAAATCAGGCTTCTGGAGCATGGTACTCTAGACTAGATAAATATCTACAACATGCAGGTGTTGGGCTCTAAATATGTCTTAAAATATAACCTCTATGCATCATCCAAAGGTAGGCGTTGGCACAAACATTTTACTTGTCGCCTACGTATGTTCTTACCTTTTGTTTTCAATACCCGTCCTCCAGAGATGCAACCCCTGCAAAGGGACAGCAACCATAACAAAATGAACAACAATTGTTCCGTTCAAATGAACAACACTACTTGCAAAAGGAACAACAATTGTGACAAGGGAACGACAATCGTTATATTGGGCCGAACTAATGTTGTATTAATTGAGTTGTAGTACTTGCCCAACTATTTAATTTGTCAACCTGGGGTTTGTAAACTGATGAAGCACACACAAAGTATATGCAAGATTGAAGCGAGACTAATCTAATATAATGTTTAAGATACAACTGAATTTGAATCATTAATGTAACACACGACTGAAATAGAATCATTGATCTAACACATGACTTGGAATTGAATTAATCTAGTTGTGTAAATGAAATTAATCTAGGAATGGGAAATTGCGTGAAGGAAATTAATCTAGAAATGGAGACCACATGAAGGAAGAGAAGATACAACAAGTGAAGAGTTGAATGGAATAACAACATATGAGAGCTCTCACCAATGAAGCAATCTTACATTAAATAATCAAATCAATCTTCATAACAGAATAATGAAAGCATGAAAACCAAAACAATGAATCGAAGCTAAGAATCCCTTTCTCTTTGAATCCTAATGACTACTTTGATTCTAATTACTTGATTAATACATTACTTCATATTCTAATTGAATCCTAATTGAATTCTCATGAAGAGAGAGCACTCTCTTTTATACATGAGAGCCTTGAAGATAAGATAACCATCTCATTATTACAGATCCACTTTTCTCTCATCCTATTTCCCATTATTACAAAATATAATCCCTTCAAATCCTCACACATATCTCTCATAGATCCACTTTTCTCTCATCCTATTTCCATTATTACAAAATATAATCCCTTCAAATCCTCAATAACATATCTCTCATATATTCAATGACCCAACCAAATTTCCATGATATTCTCCTTTGAATGGGCTTCTTGGAATTATCTCTTCAAATCTTGAAATGGTGGAGGAAGCATTCGAGAAGTCCTTTTGAATTAAACCTTCACATATTCCCCAACACATTACAAATCTCTCACACATTTTTGAGATATATATAAAACATGTCAATTTTCTAACATTTAATCACAAATTCCCTTTAATACTAAAATGAATAAAGTGGAGAACAATACAGTGAAACCCAAGTATATTTATGAAAAATGATATCATGAAAGGTTAATGGGCGATGAAATGTGAAGAATAATAAAGGGAGTACGAAAATAAGACATTTCTCAACCCAACAACATATTTAGAAAATAAGTGCATAAACAACCTCTACCTGCAACTCAATATATATTTTATTAATTGAATTTATGTTGATGATATTATTTTTGAAGCAATGATGACAAGTTAAGACAAAAATTTAGTAAAGGATATGCATAATGAATTTGAAATGTCATTACCGGGAAAACTATCCTTCTTGGCCCTCGTGACATCAAAAGAAACCAAGGAATTTTTTATTTCAAACTAAGTATATCATAGAAAGGATAAAGAGGTTCGAATGGGAAGATTGCAAACTAGTTACCAATTCCTATGAAAACCAAAAGTTGAGCAAAGATGATGATTCAAAGCTCATGCATCTAGAGACAGTACATATCAATGATTGGTAGCTTACTATATGTGACAACATTCAGACTAGATGTAATGGTAGTAAGCTGGACAAGTGAACGAGATTTCTCAAGCAACAAATAAAGGAATCACTTGTCGAAAGCGTTAAAAGGATTTTTTAATATCTCAAAGGAACATAAGAGTTTGGATTATGGTATCCAAAAGGAAAGGATATATCGCTAATTTCCTAAGCATAGATGTAGATTGGGCAAGTTTTCATTGATGATCAATGGAACACCATTGGATGGGTACTTACTTGGGTGAGTGTTTAGTATCATGGTTGAGCAAGAAACAATCATCAAAAGATCCTATCTACAATCGGCTGCATTGCAGCAACAACATGTTGTACAAAGGTTCTATGGATGAAACAAACTTTGAAATATATACAAATTGAGTATGATGAGCATCTCATTCCAATATATTGTGATAATACAAGCTCCATCAACATCTCAAACCCGATGATGCACCAAGACTAAGCACATTCCCAATCAAGTATTACTTTCTTGCTATAGGAACACGCTAGAGAAGAAAATTAGAGTTGAATATGTGGGCAATAAAGAACAAGTATGCATTATCTTTACGAAATTGCTTCCATGAGAAGCCTTTGAGCATATTCACCGAGACGAGTAATTTCTACTCCAAAATGAATGCTTTTGAATGCTTATATTATATGTCTTATATTTACACAAGGAAGCACCATAAAGAGGACAGTTCGAGTTGGGCCGCTATATTCGCCGGGGAGATCTCAAGGACAAGCTCAAATAGGGGAATAACCTCGATGGAAAGATACCTTCCATTGATGACAAAGGGGGATATATATCGATGCGAGCACATAGGCATAGTTCAAAGGGGAGCGATGGTCATAGGAAGAGCATGAGGGATATGACTTCAAGAGTTGCATGACATGAATTTAGTATTGCATTAGAGTGTTGCCATCATCAATGCCAAAGGGGAAAAATTATTGATTAATTGAGTTGGTTGTCATTGATGTCAACCCTTGAAGAAAGTTTGACAGCAAATTCTGGTAGCACAAAGGTCAGTAATGGAACCAAGATTGTTTGATGGATAATGGCACGAAATTTTAATATATATTTGAAGGTAAGAATATTCTAGATGGATATGTCCGCCATTGGTATGTAGAACGCCACATAAGTCCTCACGTTAGAGAGTTATGGCTATGAAGTTGAAGAACCTCAGTCATCTAGAGCCCTAAAATGTCAAAGTAGTCAAAGTGTTTTGCAAAGAAGAAATTATTTAAATAATAAATTGAAGTGATGAGGTACTATAAGTCAAAGAGATGCAAAAGAAATTATTTAAATGATGTTAATGGAGCACTTTACCACTATGGAAAGTGATTAACTTAAGTGGACAAGGGTTATAAGTGGGTTAACGCCAAATAAGGAAAGGTTAAGATGGTTATAAGGTAACCCCTGAGGAAGCTACATAAAATTATAAATAAGAGACATGGGTCTCTTTATTCAAACACAATCATCAATATTCAATTTCTGTGAATGTTTTGCGGTATTATTGATAGAGATAAATTGCAACAGAAAAAAGTGAGGCAGAAAAGGTGGTAGGTGCGTAGAACCAAGGACAAAAATCGTAAGTAAACATTGCGTAGAAAAGCGCGCAAACATCAGCGTAGAAAAAGTGTGGCAGGAAAAATTCGGCAGAAAAAAGTGCATTTAAAAAATCGGTGACGTAAAAATCACTTACGTAAAAACGGGCGTAAAAGCGGCGAAAAATCACGCAAAAAAATCACCACAGAAAAAGTGTAATAGAAAAAATGCGGAAGAAAAATCACAGCAACAACATGGTTGGGGTCTATTTATGAGAGATATGACACATCTTGTTTGGAGGTATGTTTTGTGAGCCATGGTTTATCTCTTGAGATGGTATTATATGTTCAATATTGCTGCATATATCATATTTGTTGAGGGATACAATTGATATTTTGTTGTTGGTATTTGGGATATGGGTATTGGCATTTTGGTTGAGGTATGTTGCTGAAGTTATTGGTACAGAGAGAGGTTGTATAACAATGAGGTTCTAGCACATGGTTTGAGGTACAGACTTGTGGTATAGTGTTTGAGGTATATGTGATCAGATCATAATTGGATGATGAAATTGATGAGGGATTTTGGTTGATGTACATGTTGCGTACATGGTTGAGACAAGTAGTTGATGAGTTGACACATACATGCGGTGTATAGCTGGGAAATTTTTAGTAGTATTGTTGACACATGGTTTATGGATGATGTAGCATACTTGTCTTGGTATATTATTAGAAGCACATATAGATATTGGTGATGATTATGAGTTGTTGTGATATGCGTAGTTGATGCATATATTGGTGATATTATGCATATGGTTGAGAGTTGTCTTGGTGAGTAGATCTAATTTGGTTGATAAGATTGATGATACAGGTTGTTTTGATAGGTTGTTTGGACATGTTATTGCGACAAGTTATTTTTACAAGTTTGGTGCATGGTTGATGCACTTGTTTATGGTACAGGTTGATGTATGGTACATGTTAGCATATGTTATTGGTACATGTTGTTACAGGTTGTTTGGTGTAGGTTGATTGGTACATGTTTACAATAGTATATCTCACAGTGATAGTGTGAAAGTGGTTCCATCATTCTACTTCTACGTTAGGGCGGTTGGACGGGCAAGGCCAGGGGGTTGTAGCCACCTTTCGGTTGTAGCCGGAGAACATAGGGGGTTGTAGCCTCCTTATGGTTGTAGCCAAAGAATTGGGGAGTTGGAGCTTCCCTCAGGTTGTAGCCTGAGAAACTAGTGGGTTGGAGCCTCCTTCCAGTTGCAACTGGAAAACAAAGGAAGTTGGTGCTTCTAATGAATGTAATTCTTAAAGACATATAAGAAAAAACATTATGTGGTTTTCTCCCACTTCGGGTTTCCATGTAAAAACACGGGTGTACTGTGTATGCGTATGATTGCTCATTTGTTCATTGTTTATTTACTTTGCAACTATTAGATGATAATGCTACATTGATTTAACACTTGCATTTTATGGTTAAAAAGGATTAAATTGCTCTATTATTGATTCACCCCCCCTCTCAGTAATCCAACACTATCCACCAATAAACGGAAGGGGCGTCTTGCTCATATGATTAGCATAATAAGATATGTGCACCAGTTCCTTTGGTGTGCATTATCTCTCTCAAGCCTCACCTAACAATAAAAACAAAAACAAAAGATTGTTCTCTCACTTGTCTCAACAAACACAAAAATCAATGTTACACAAGATAAATAGATAACACAAGATTCACAAAACTTCATCAAATTTATTAGAGGATTGTATCATTTCTTAAACAATCAAGGTGATCTTCTAAAAACGGTAAATGCCTCTTTATTCTTTTGCATTTATTTGTGCAATCAGATTAGCAAGAGAAATTTCCCACAATTTTTATTGACACAACTAACTATTCCCTAAAATAGACATTGCCATTATTTACTTAGATTGGTGAATGCTTTATTACAATAAAATACCGACTGATGCTGACAACGATAAAAAATAAATCATAGAATTACTTCTCCTTCTATCCTTTCTTGGTACAGATGACTTGTACTTTGTTGTGCACTTCCTAGGGAAGGTTGACGTCCTTCCTTATTGGTCCAATTCCTCCCTGTTTAGATCCGAAAGCGTCCATGCTTCCGCCACCAACGGATGAGAACTTTTGTTGCACTGTCTCGATTCCCATCCACTTGTCTTGTCTCTGGAGTTTGGCATTGTTGACCGACCATGTATGAAACATGATGTTGCTTGGCACGATTTAGTGTCACTTGCAAGGAAGATGCGACTGGAGTGTGTTTCTGTGATAAATTATGAACGACACTATGGTCAGCCTATTCTTCTCGATGTTGACGTGTTGATCTTGACATAGCCAAAATGAGAGGCATCTCTGTGGGTGCCCGATATTGAAATCCAAGAAAGACCTTGAAAGGTAAGAAGTTTGTGGAAGAGTGAGTGGCCCTGTTGTAAGGGCACCACTTCTGCAAATCCGACATCATGAGGTGGAATTATTTGGTGTAGTGGCAGTAATTAAATTTGTCTTTGGATAGGGTCTTAGAGTGGTAAGTCACCGGGTGACCTCCCTGTTTATGCATCGCTCCAAGAGAAAACTGAGAGGAAATCCTGGGTAATGGATAATGATCTTTAATTGTTTCTTGGGTGCAGGAATGATAAGTGGTAACTAGAGGATGTTCGATAGTGTCTTGGCTAACCGGGTGAGATGATGGATTATTGTGTAATGATGCATCATGAATGAGATTGATGGATGGAGCAAGGGCTTGAGAGGGTGGGAGCCTTGAGGGAGCTTGCGATACATTGGAAAATTCCGGGAGTAGAGGGAGTATTGTGGGAGGTGTCATATTAGTGAGGTTCTCGGGCTGAACATGGTGGGTCAAACACAAAGAGACATTATTGGTATTGATAACATGGTGAGTGGCTATGGTATTGGTTCACGATAGTGGTGAAGTAATATACGATGAAGTAAGTACATAGGTGCACCCATCCCGTTGAAGGTGGTATTGATGAGTCTTGGCGTGATACACTACTTGTCAGTCTTGTTGGTAAGGAAGACCGAGAAGGAGATTGACACAATCTAACGGTGACACGTCGTAGATCACAGTGTCATGAAAATTACCAATGGCGAAAGTGACGATGCAACATCGAGTAATAGTAATGCGAGGACCGCCCTTTTGTACCCAACCAAGCTGATATGGATCTGGGTGTGGGGTGGTGGGGAGTTGTAGATGTTGGACTAATTCTTGTGATATCATATTATTTTGACTTCCATTATCCAGAATGAGAGTGGCGAGTTAATTTTTAATTTGGTAGTTGTGAGTGAATAGGGGAACATTATGGCGACTTGGTTCTGGTGTAGTAATGAGAATGAGGGATGGGTCAACTTTGGTGGGGTTGGTGAGAGAGATGACTTCTGGTTGCTCAAGGAACTTAGTGGGTGTGGCCTCTGCAAACAAGGTTTGATGGGGGTGGCTATTTTTAATGGCTCGACAGTCGACAAAGTTATGGGAGTTGGTCTTGTGAAAATTATACCAAACTGCATTTTTGGTTGCTGATGAGGAAGAAGGATAAGGTTGAGAATGAGAAGGAGGTGGGTTATAAGCCTGGGTTCAATTTGGAGGATATCGAATGTGAGGAGCCACCTTTATTTCTACAACCAAGGCCCATAAGAAAGCCTCGTCCAAAGAAGCACTGTAAAAAAGATCTACCTCCCGTCAGAGAGGTAACAATAAACTAGAATTGAACTTAATTATTAATACCTCGTCTGGTTCACTGACATGTAGCTGGATACACAGCTTGCAGAAGACATCGATGTATCCTTGAATTGATTGATTGGAAAGTTGATGGAGTTGTAACCACTTGGCAAGAAAATTATGAAGATATCCTTGAGGGTAGAAGCATTCCCTCAATGCGTGACAGACCGTATCCCATGACATAATGCGGTCATTTTTCGGGGAAGATGGTGTACCGAGCTCGACTATCAATTCTGAGCTTTCCAATTGTGTGTCCCACCAGGTTTGTGCGATTCCTTCTAGTTGAAGGCTGGCTATCTGCAATTTGGTGGCCTCTTCCATCTCAGGCGATATCTTGAAGTAAGTGGAGAGGCTATGGATCCAAGAATTGACCGTCTCTCCATTCATTTGGCCAACAAACTTGGGTAACTAAAAATTGGTGTCCAATTGCATGGTCGTTGGAGGTCGTTGTTGTTGGAGTCGAATTAGTTCTTGGAGATCCAACGCCAAGTCTGCAACTAGAGTTGATGTGGCTGTGTTGGATTCCTCACTGGAGGCCTCTTGTCGAGGTGACATGGTCGAAAAACATTGAATAGAACCTAAGGAGGGTGCAAGAGTAAACCTAAGAAGGGTGAAATGAACGCTCTGAGCAAAAGTGTGAGAATAAGTATGAAGACCCAATTTTTTTTTGAATCTTGTGGATGAAGTTCTTGGTCCCAAGGACAAAACTTGCTCTCATACCAATTGATCTAATTGTGTGAGGGCGTCTTATACCATGGAGACTCATTTTTCTCTGAATGCACGTTCTGATAGATTTGAGTGAGGGATGTGCTCAGTAGACTAAGCGAATTAGAATATCAGGGCAATAAAGGAAGAAGGAAAATGCTACTTGTTGGAGATAGACGCCTTGTCTATTCCTTGCGTTGTCCACCAATGAATTGAAGGGGCGTCTTTCTCATATGCTTATCATAATAAGAGATGTGCACCAATTAGTTTGGTGCACATTCTCTCACTCAACCCTCACCTAACAGTAAAAACGAAAACACAAGATTGTTCTCTCACTCGTGTCAGCAAAAACGAAAATCAATGTTACACAAGAAAAATAGATAACACAAGATTCACAAAACTTCATCAAATGTATTAGAGGATTGTATCACTTCTTAAACAATCAAGGTGATCTTCTACAAACGATAAATGTCGCTTTATTCTTCTGCATTTCTTTGCGCAATCAGATTGGCAAGAGAAATTTCCCGCATCGTTTACTGGCACAACTAACTATTCAGTAAAATAGACATCGCCATTATTTACTTAGATTGACAAATTCTTTATTACAATAAAACACTGACTGAGGCTGACAACGATAAAAAGACTATCATAGCATTACTTATCCTTCTCCTTCTCGCCTTGCTTGTTGTAGACGACTTGTACTATGTTGTGTGTTTCCTAAGGAAGGTTGACGTCCTTCCTTATTGGTCCTGTTACAATTATTGTATCTCCCTTGATATTTCTTAAAATTATATGAATGAGTAATTATTATAAGCCTTTTGAAATTATTTCCAACAAAAAAGGAATCACTCCTAATGAGTAGATATTAGAATCCCTTTGAGATTATTTCCAACAAAAAAGGAAAATGAATCACTCAAATTTGACTATTCACTAGAAAGTTTAGGTCTTTGTAACACTGAGGCCTTTTTTTGCCACAAAGATAAAAAAAAAACCATTTTTTTAAAACACAATGGAAGCATTGAAAGAAAGAACCACCTTGATCTAATATCAACTTGAAGCATCCCAATGCTTAGAATGTAATGCCTTCAACGACAATAATAATAAAATTGAAATAAAGGGTTAGGGGCACTTGCACACCAATATTGGGTTGCACCTACATATCCTAAAAAATAAATATGGAGAGAAACATCTCCAAGTAATAATACTTAATAAAATATTATGTTTGTATTCATACTATAATTGATTCATTTGAAACATTTTTTTATTAGGACTTTGATAATACCTCTCCACTAATATAGTAGTAAGTCATTATTACATATAGCTAACACCTACCCACTAATTTAGTGTTAAACCATTATTAATCTCAACTAAATTAATGGTGGGGTATTAATGAACT
>SNQJ01S0040105.1:70519-83487 GCA_010110895.2 Picea sitchensis
ATCATCATTCTTGGGTAAGTGGAGGTCTGTTCTTTTCTAATCTTTAATCATGTAATTCCTTATTTGCTAATAATGAATGAGTTTGGAAAGTTCCCTCACCATGCTCTATTTCCTTTTTGACTTTCATAACCTATGCCAAGTTGCATAGGGATATGCAACAACTTCAGTTAGGGGAGGGGAACCTATATTCACTACATATTAATTACCATTATTCCATTTTACCATCTCATCATTCCATTTATGATTCACTAACATTTCTTTTCCAACGACACTTTGTTGCATTTCGTTTGATATACATATTGGCATGATTCATAAAGATAAAGAAAAGGCTTTCTTATACACAATGATGCTTTCTTATGCACATTGAGAGCTTATTATTATTTCCAGTGAGTATATGACTAAATTATTGCAACAAGAAAACAAATAAGTGAAATGAATGTTGTTAACACAAGAACCAACATTCTTTGTATTCATGGTTGTCACACAAGAACCAACCATAAGAAAATTTCATCTTTTGTATTCATCGTTGTCACACAAGAACCAACCATAAGAAAATTTCACATGATGTTACACATATTTCACATGCTATTACACATATTTCACATGTTGTTACACATGTATTACATGTTGTTACACATGTATTTTACATGCTGCTACTCCTGTATTTCAAATCCTGGAAATATTCCCGATTAAAAAGACATCATCAATCAAAGCCAAAGTCTGAGTGCCAAATGTTTTTGAGAAAATCCATGCACAGTTGCATGAGGACATGCAACAAGTTCAGTTGGGGGGATGTTAGGACTTAGAAATGTCACATTTTTATTCTCTTTTCCCTTCACCTTTCCTTCCATTTCATAGTCCTAATAAACCCTTTATCATACCATTTCCATAATTATATTTGGGTTTCACCTTATTATTTTCCACTTTATTCATTTTAGTATTATAAGTGAAATTATGATTAAATATTAGAAGAATTAACATATTTTCATTATATCTCAAGGTTGGATGAGTTTTATGATGTGTACAGGTATTTTTGAAGATTTCAACAAAGTCAAATATTACCACCTAGCCTCAAATTCGAATTTCATCTCCAAACTTTGAAGATTTGAAGAATATTTGGGACAATCATTCAAGCATATTCAAAGGAGAAGATCATGGAGATTTTGATGGCATATCTTATCCAAGATTTGTGAGAGATGTGTGGAGGATTTGAAGGGATCATATCTTGTAATAATAGGAAAGTGGTTGAGAGAATAATGGATCTGTAATTATGAGACTCTTATCTTATCTTCAAGACTCTCATGTATAAAAGAGAGTGTTCTCTCTTCATTTTAGGAGAGTTAGATATGAGAGATTAGACTTAGATCAACTTGAAGTCTTAGAAGGGGATTCTTAGATTTGATTCTTTCATTGTTATTCTTTCATGCTTTGTCATTTGATTCTTGTAATATAATTTGAGATTGATTTATTGTGTGAGCTCACATATGTATTTTGTCATTCAACTCTTCACATGTTGTATTGCTTTCCTAGATTAATTTCTTGCTTTCCTAGTTAGTCTTTCAATGATTTCCTAGATTAATTTCATTTCAACAATTTAGATTAGATTACTTCTACTTCAGTCATGCATATATAGTGCATGTGCTTCGTAAGCCTATGAACCTCGGATTGACAAATTAAATAGTTGGGCAAGTATTACAATGGAATTAAATGACAATATTTCTGCCTAACACCAGGTTAAGTCTACAACCCGTAACCTTTCCTCCTACCTTCTGCTTGGCTCATGAAGCCATTTCCACGTAGCTAAACTCATCCTGTTTGACTGCCTTTACCTTAATTATTTTTAGTGTTGCACCAGAAATAATCTCTCTGTAGCACCTGGATATATCAAAATACTAAAGTTCTGGTCAGTGATGGTACCTGATGTCTTGAGCATAATAGACTGTTGCTTGTCCTGATGGTTAGTCACCCCTGCATCAATCCAATGAGCCTTTCCCAAATATCCTATTATCGTGGGTCTGACTGATCCAACTGCTCTGGCCCTCTCAACTGGGCAGTCACACTGGTAATATGGCTCTCCACATGTCCAACACCCGGTCTTCAGTACAGTACTCCTGGTCCCAGAAGTAGAAGCTGACGGCCAACTGGCTTGAAACCCTGGTTTGTTCTGTTGAATAAGCATGAACTACTGCTGCTGCAAATGACGTTGCTGCTGGTGTTGTGGTCCTCTACAGGGAGTCCACTACTGAGGCACCGATCATCATGGTGTAGTGAATGTCAATCCTCTCGGGGTGCCTCGATACCTTGGAGGATTCCTAGCTAGTGTCTGATGCTGCTACACACCAGATGTCGCATGTCACGTTAGTGTTGCCAGAGTCCTTCTCTGACCCCCATTGATGAGCTCTTCCTCATCTATGAGGGAATTCTAGACATCATCGTGCAACGTTTGAGGAATTAAAATCCTCACTTTCGCATGAATGTTGACATTAAGGTCGGACATGAAATTGTTGACCTTAAGCTTCTTGGTGTTCATATGCAGAGCATACCAAATAGGCTCCATGAAATGGGCCTCGTACTCAGGCAACGTACGACCACACTATCGTAAGGTGTTGAACTCATTGAGTTGATTCTCAATGAATTCCTCAGACATATACCTCTCTCGGAACTGCTCCTCGAATAGTTCTCATGACACGTCTTCGACGACCATGTTCAATTGCGACAGGAGCATCTTCCACCATAGAAGAGCGCTCCCCTTTAGCTGAAAGACTGCCATGCAGACCTTCATGTTGGAGGTATAGTCGAGAAGTGCAAAACACATCGTCATATTCTCCAACCAGGCCTCAGCGGCTGCGCCGTCCGTGGCTCCAAATAACTCAGGAAACTTGACCTTCTCGAGTTCTCGGTGCATACTACCAGTACCGTCTAGGGCGTGCGGTGGACCCTCTAGGGGTGTCGACGCCCTAGCCTCATCTCCATCCAGACGACTAATTAGGGCCTCTGGAATCCTCTAAAAGGACCTCATCAACCCAACCACATCCCCCACAACTACTTGTTCCTGTTCGACGAATTTTTATTCTCCTTGGGGGTTAGACCCCTCTGGCATGGATGCTATTAGAGGCATTGCAACTCTTCCCCTAGCACAACGTTGTCCGCCTCCGCGACGTCCTCTAACCGTGATTACCTGCACAATTACAATTCAAAATAATTAGTGACAAATTATAATCAAGTGTCTATTCAATGGAAGGCGTAATGATCCCAAGTCGCGGGGTTGAACTTGATCTGATACCATATGTAATGAGCCTGTCGTTACAACACAAAGAGACGTAAACAAGAAATTTTTTATTTTAAAGTTGTGTCAGGAAATTAAATAAATCATAATAATTAGTAACATCATCGACACATCAATAACATAAATTAACAATACAATAATAAAGCATCAATAATTCAATACAACACAGTGCCGATACCTTGTCACCATGAACCATGACACACACATCAATGTATTAGCATATTAATTAACAACAATCCAACATCGTTGCATTCTACCATTTATAATGACACATAATAGTACAAGTCTTAAACATTCAACACATCTCATAAGGACCATCATCATATACCACTAAGGAAACATATGGTACCATAACAAATGATAAGGACCATCATCATATACCATCTCATAAGGACCATCATCATATCGTTGCAAGGTTTCGATTCCATTAATGCATCATTCCACATCAACGATTCAAGGCACAAGATAAGTCAGTTTTATTCTGCAAGGCGCAAGCGAATACCATTAAAGAATCAAACATACTTCACTAATAATTCAGGGCACCCTATTAACCAAATTCTAATCCAATCTGGCATTCACCATAATCAAGGCGCAAAGGAAACTAGACGATTATCCATCATACGTTAATAAATTTAAAGGCGCAAGTAAAAATTGTAAATCAACATGCATTACAACAAAATTTATTTCTCGCAAGGTGCCTAATCTAATAATTTCAGGGCGCCAATGCATAATGACAAATAACACACGCCAACCTTATTCAAGGCGTGCAAGATCTAAACACTAATCAAATTAGTTAATCAACCACACCAACCATAGTAGGCTATGTCATGATCTGAATGGTGATTGATACAATTTAATATGTAAGGTACATTGCGCACTCACTCAAATGCGCATCAATTTCAATGAGAAGATAATTAGAAACACTTAGTTAAGTCCTTTTAGAATAACCTAATCTCATCGATACATGCCCATGGAACCAATTGTTCAATATTAGTAAACGAAAAAGCCACTATGACCACATCCTCAATTGATCCAACTTGACACCATGACAAAGGAAAATAAATAAGATAAATTAAAATAAAATAACCCTAACACTAACCATTATGAAAACATTAAGCAACTTGGTTACTCATGTAACTAACAATCCATACATCTCACGGCCCCTCAAATTTAATTAATTAAGTAATTTAAATTTCTATGGGTAACTGGTGTAAGGGCCTTTATTGAAAGGGTTAAATTAAATTTTTCCAACTAGCAACTTACAACCTGGAGCAGGGATATGCCAGATCTAGAGGTGAGGGCAGGATGAGTAGGCCCGAAGCCTGTCAGTGGTAAGCGCAGAGGAGAAGGCAAGTTTAGGTGGCAGAGCATCTGTCCCTCCAAAATCACTGCGAGTTTGACATGGAAGAATAAACTACACACAGTTTTAATGGTAGGTGCGGTATCCATCCCCGATTCACAACTAAAATATAGGAGTTTGGGCAGTAGAATCGAGATGAATGAGTGGGAAAAACAAAGAAGGGGCAGTGCCTTGATGATAAAAATGCTGCATGAAGCAAGGAAGGATGTTGAGTGAAAATCAAGATGAATCGCTGAGAGAGACAAACAACGCATTGCTTCTTTTGGTAAAAATGCAGAGATCTATCCTCATAAAAATGCATAATGAAATGTTTGTGCTGGGAGATTTTAGGAACGAAAGGTTGTGTACAGACACCCATCAAACACAGAGAATTCGTGGTGCATAAGTTGTAAGAGACAGTGAGAATGCAGGAAATCACACTTTGCTTTGCGTAAACAAACAAATGCCAAGCCCCTCCTCTCTCACACACAGGACAACAAGGGATTCATGTTATGTAAGAACAAATTTTAAATAAAATGCCAACCTCTTCACATACATGAAAACGATATTTAAAGGCGGTGTAAGAACATATTAAAAAAATATAAAACACCGGACTCTTCACACACTGGAAAACGTGATTTAAAGTCGGTGTAAAACAGATTTAACAATATAGACACGCCAACCTCTTCACACACATGAAACACAATATAAAGGCGGTGTAGAACAGATTTAAAAATATAAAAATGCCAACCTCTTCAATCTCACACTCAAGGCAACTCAAAATTTTTGTGGTGAAGATCAATGAAAACCAAAAATGCCGAGACAAAAATTGTGGAGATAAGCAAAAACGCAGTGGAACAAATGCATCTGAATCGCATGCTAATCACAGGGAGAAAATAAGAAGACGCAAAGATATATAAAAAGAATCCAAGGCGTAGAGATAGAAATTGAGTTTTACAAGTTGAGAGAACAAGAGGTAAAACATTCAAGCACAAAGAGTATACATGATGCAACAATATTGAAGGGAAAAACACAAGCGATTAAATTAAACCACGAGCCTCTTCATTATCAGATAAAAAAAACAAGTGCACACACATCCAGCTTCAAGGAACCATTACAATTTTCATCAACGTATAAATTCACATACAATTTTTAAACTACTTTCAAATGCAAATTTAACATGTGTACCGTAACTGAAAGCATAGAATCCAAAGTGCTTGTATCATGCTTGCGCTTCATCCAACTCTTGCTTGCTAACCGCTGAGACCTCACCGGTACCTCCTTGCCAACGCTAGGGGTACTCTCCTTCCCCTTGAGCCCCTCGAGCCGCAAAGGGGCCACACCCACAAACCAGAGAAAGCTAGCTCCCATCTCGCCTCATAAGGTCAAGCTACCACTCTCTATTCGAGTTGGGTATCCCAACTCCCACAAGAAAATTCAGTCAAGAAAAATACGATAGCATAACCTTATGCATACCAGTCATGATCCATTCCCCTTCTCTGCATTTATTTTATAGAGTTCTCTTAGTGTCCCTTTGCCAAAATGCACGTTAAATTATTTTTATTAAATTTTTATTAGGAAAAATCTCCCCTGTACACTTGTCACCCAATCCCTTAGTTTCACCATAAATTCATTTAATTAATTAAATTAATTTGCCAATTTCCCTCACCCACCTAAAAGCGTTCCTAAAAACGTTGATTGCTGACCCTTTATTCCCTCCATTTCCTTTAATGAATGACACCTTTCCTAAAGCTTAGTTGAGTTATAATTAAGAAAGTTCTCTAGACTAGATTCCCTTTTATGTTCCACATTCCTTTTGCATTTAATTTCCCCTTTTTGTCTAAATTCGAATTTAGCAAATTTTGCACATAAACATCAATTATTATTATTATTATTTTGATAATTTAATTCTCCTTTAAATTCTAAATTTGATTTGTCTTCATCCCCCCCTTTATTAATTACTTAATTAAATTTTAGTCCTCATAACCTACTTAGACCTAGGCTTTAATTTCAACTAGGCTTAGAATTTTTTTTTTTAAGGGAAAAATTATAATTAATAACTTTACTCATACATAATTATTTTAAGGTTGACCATGTCAAAGTAAGATATTGTTTCCTAAGCTCCTAGGTTCATTGACTCACCCGTGTTTAAAAATCGCGACGTGCCCTTCAAGACGCACTACGTGCTCCAAGGGTGCCACTCGCCTTTATTCTTGTTTCATTTATGCGACGTGCCCTTCAAGATGCACTACGTGCTCCAAGGGTGCTACTTTCCTTTTGACTGAATTTGGTAGATGCCTAACCCTTGGATTGGATACTCCATCAAGCGACCTTGTGGGAAACTAAGGGCCTCTAAGGAATAAGGACCCTGCCTTATTGCGCACCCCTTAGAATCTCTGTGAGCAACTTTCTTAGTCTTCACTCATGACATCATGGATCTCTCGAACTAGGTAATCATTAACCTACAGTTTGAGCAACGCCGTGAGTGCTAGTAGGATGTGGCAGGGTTGCAGCCACACCTCTCCCTCAGTATCTCTAGTTGTTGTGCATGACCCATTTACTCCTAATGTGAGTCTGATTAGCAACCAATCATCAGCCTGTACTCATCAACGAAACATGTCAGCGATCCACAAACATCATCATGATATACCCGAACATATGTCACATATGCATAAACATAAATACCCAAACCATATATAGTCCACTCCCTGACTCGATCCAGAGTCCAAGGAGGTCCATCAATGCCATCAACATCCTCAATATGTCAAGAGTCCTGCACACTCAGGAGAAACCAATCAATAACACTTGTCTATACATAAATAACCAAATAACATATCATCATATCCACAACATCATCATAATAATCCATAATCGAAACAAACAATCCTATAATGAACTGGATCACTTGCATGCAAGTGTCCTCAAAGAATAAGTCAAATCATGCGTGCGCAAGAGCGAGATGTTACATAATCTAGACTTAATTAAGTTCCAAAAGTGTGATATTGGGTCTCAAAAGTGGGTCCCAATCATGTGATTATCAATGTCCAACAGTTTTATTTTCATCTTCTAATGGTGCCATTATTGATTTCCAAAGTTACTCTCACTTTTATAATGTATAATTAGTGGACATCACAAGTTTAGCATTGATTTTTAAATATTCACAACAAGTCCTATATCATGATGAAATATATTCCCAACTGTATTTTTCCTAGAAAGGAAATATATCAAACAAGTTTAATGAATCCATTAAAATATGTTGGTTTCCATTGACATTTAAAACTAATTACAATATGTTTTCCTAGTAGCAACAAAATATTTCAATGCATATCCATCATAATTTTTATAAATTTCTCATACAACCCATATCTCAGGTTAAGAGAGCAAAGAATAATATATTTCTTCAAACACTAGCAAGAAAGTCACATTTATCATTGCATACATTTTCCACTTCTTGTTGATATATCTTAATTGCCATAAGCCCCTCTTTTTTTATTTGTACTTAATACAGCTTTGCATTTGTGTGTAGTTTCCATTCCCATATGATGATATCCACATTAATGATGTCATTATTGTCTCTTCCAATTGTCAACTCTTCATCTTTTTTGTCCCAACCTATTGCATATTCTATATTTGGTTTATACCATTGAACCAAAACCTTGTATTCCTTAGCATCATCCATATCTTTGTAGACATTACCTAATGTTTTTCCTGGACATTTTGGCTTATTTTCATGTGGTCATACAATGAGCATACATGGTCAAATTATTCAAGTTTAGGCATGTGAGAAGAAGCTCGAAAATACATTTAATCAATAGTAGGGACCCTTTTTTGCAAGTAATCATCCATACAATAGAGTTGTTGCTAAGTATCATTGTTGGTGTCAGATTCTTTCTTGTTTTAGGTCAGAAGTAACCCCTTGGACTCACCCAATTAATTAAGGGAACACCTATTTATCCTTCAAAAAATTTCCCCAATATCTTATCTTTAGAAGCCAATATTCTTCCCCTCCATATTCCATTTATCCACTAAAATGAGTAATATATGATTGTGTTTCTTTGTTCAAGTCTTCTATCTTTTAATTTTTTGAATGGTGACAATTTAGGTTCCCCATTGGCCAATTCTGACTTGCCATTAACTATTTTTTTCATATATTTATGAAATGATACCAATTTTGATCCCCACTAGTATCCCTACATTGCATGAAAGGTATTCCATAAACCATAATTAATTTGAGGGTATTTGATGTCCACTATCTTCTTACTTACATCCAATAAGTGTTCCTAAAAAGGCCTTGAATTTATAAACGTCCTCAATAAGAGTGAATTTACTTTCATCTTGAACCATTCTATAACTATCCACAATATGTAGCAATGATAATATATGTTTTCTTTTCAATTGATATGATAATCTCCCATATGTACATGTAGAAAAGAGAGGCCAACGTTACCAAAACCCATATAATCTCAAATGATATGATACAATGAAGTTTTCATGTACATGTAGAAAAGAGAGGCCAACGTGACCAAAACCCCCCATCCTATGCCCATGTGTCACCATGCCAATTAGATGATTTAGGGGGTAGTGATAACTAACTTGTCATCTCTCCCATGATTTTTATGGAAGTATTCATCGTGTCATGAAAAATTCTCAAGCATTCTATAGGGTTTCACCCAAATCCCAATACATGGGCATAGTAAGCTGAGTGACAACTTGTAATTTACTCATTATGATTTTTTGAGCTTTGTATCGATATTGTATTATTATTGGGTTAGTGGTGCCTCTAAGGTTTTGAAAAATTTCATAACATTGATCACATTTTGCAAAGTATGTGTTCTTTGTAATTGCAACCTATGGAAAATGTCTTCTCCATATATTTCTTAAGTTGGGCTATGACACTAGAGGAAGTTTAATCTTGAAAGGTCCTCATTACATTTTTGAAGAACTATTTTTTGTGTATAATTTGTAGGAAATACATTGACAAGAATCCTTGTGCCATCTTGATGTATTGAATGATTTTCATGGGGAGCTATATTTGAATTTTCATATATTGTATTTCAAATGATAGCTACACAAGGGATTCATCTAGTTGATCAATATCTTATCATGGTAAATCATAAAGTGTGTTTTTAAATTGTGAAAAATAAGCTCAATATATTGTAGGTATTGGTGGGATGGAGGGAGGTGTTCAGGTTATTTTTATCCCTTTTTTATAGGGATAAAAAAGGGGTACCTAGTAAAATCAAAGTTTTTATATTATTGGAAAGATGTATTGAGATGGGGGTTGAAAAAAAGGATTTTGGGAATTATTTTTCAATATCTAGTGATATTAGGGGTATTATTTAATATTCCATTAATGCATGTTCGATGTCAAGAGTTTACTTACTAAAGACCTCGTGGATAACTATTATTGATAAATATTAGGCCTTGGATTTTCTACCCCACAATTTTCATTTATTTCCCCTCTTGTAAGTAAAGAAGGTGGCTCTTGGTATGAAAAAATATTTATACCATGAATTTTGATCAACCTTGATTCCATCAATTGTCTCGTCAGGTAAGATCCCTTTCTTTATGTAGCCACTTTTACTTAGAACTTCATTGAATTCCAATTAATTGAGTATACATTGTATGCATTCATTCTCACCCTTGGATTTAATCAAGTTCCCCACATCAATTGGCGAGACATTAGGTAGATTATAAAGACATTCATTTTTTCAACATCTCTCATTTATCAATAGTCTGATGAAGTGATGTTCATCTTCATCTTAACTAGACCATCTTTGTATGCCACACCCATGAGACGAATTAGGCCTATGGAAGGAGATATTTTATTGCACTCCACACACTCGCCTCTACTTTTGATGTCATTTCCTTTAATTTCATATATAATGGGGCATCACTAAGGTGCACCAATTGTTGAATTGGCAACCTTATCAAAGAATCCTTTGATATAATAAAGTGGGTGCAACCTTGTGTGAAGTCTTTATAGACACAAATATAAAGCATACAAATACTTAGAATAAAACACCTTCACTAATGACAAKAAATAAATGAAACAAGAAAAAAGAAAGAAATAAGGGGTTGGGAGCACCTACACACCCAKGGTTGGATTGCACCAATAAATCCTAAAGTATGGAGGAAGACAYCTCCATGTAATAATATTRAATAAAGTAAAATATTTGTATTAACVATAGAATCAATTCATTACAAGTGAGGGGTARACCCCTTTTAGTACAACTCTCATAATACCTCTCCACTAAGAYAGCACTTGGTGATTCATTAATGCATATAACTAGCACTTAGCTACTAACTTAGTGATGAGTCATTATTAATCTCAACTAACTTAGAGAYGRRRAATTATTGAGATTACAAACAAAATAGCTCATCTACAAAACATGTTGTGTATAGGTACACAATATTCCCTCCTCATTAATAATATTTGTCCCTAAAGCTATCTCTAATTATACTATTAATCACTTATTCTTGTTCTTGTATAAAAAGGGATGTTGTTTAACACAAGTGTCCTTGTACAAAATTATTATGAACTACATGTTTTCATACCAAATAGCTCATAAATACAAAAGTATTTGCATACATACAAAATTTTTGTTTAGGAACACAACATACCTTTCCCTTTGGGAATGTTTGTCCCCAAAGCTTGAGAACAAAAGTGTAGATCGACCATGTGTCTTCTTCTTGTTATGCTTCTTTGACTACTGCTTGAATATTATCAAATACATGCAATTGAAGGGATGTAAACTTTGTGAATATGCTTCTTTGATGAAATTCATGAACTCGTTAAGTGTAACTTTTTGTAAATGCTCTAGAGGGTCATATGGGTCAAAGTATGGTTCAAACAAAACATTATGAATCACCTAATTGAATCCATCGTCCACATAGATGTAAAATAATGGTTTTGATGATAAAGGCATCATTTCCAATAGATAACATTCAACAATAAATTTGTTTGTGAATGCATGCTCATGAGCTACTTCAACCACTTTTCCTTAATTTTTAATTATTATATTATCGTCACTACAAAATTCATTATAGAGGGAAAGAGATCCATGGAAGAGAAGTTGGGAGATAATTTGAACCTCTTCTAAGTATTCTTCATGTAGATAGTTATCATATCTAGGGCTAGGAAATTCCATAAAGAGAAGCCCAAAGAGGTTGTTCTCACGTAGATGGAAGATATTTGAATACCATTCTTCATAATAATATTCAAAAGACAACCATTCCTTAATTTCTTTCTAGATTCTCGTCCTTTTTTTTGCTGATGGAATACACATCACGGTAAAACATTCAGGTACTTCCCCTCATTTTGAGGATGATACAGGAGGTAAAATGGTCAGTTTCATTTTTAGCAACCTAACCCAGCGGGGACATCGAGTGAGGCCCAATAATATCTACACCAACAACCAACTCAGGGACATGACCATGTGACCTCATGCTTATAGTTCACAGCACTCAACCACTTGAGATAACCCACTAGGATTCTATATTCTCCTCTTATAGATATTGAATTGATAAATCTATCACAAGCATCCATAATGTTCCCCAACATTTCATTCCTAGCCTTATTTGAACATATCCTACTCTCTTTTTTGCAACATTTGTTTTTTTAAAAGAGAGGGTTTAATGTAAAAGAAATCAAAGAAAACTTGTAAATTATATGAATTCTTAACATTTGATATGCAAGTGAGTTTGAAAATCATCTTTTAGTTTCAAAAAATGACATTGAATTTTCTTACCTTGGTTGAAAGATATGGTATTTTCCCCTTTCTAACCAGGGTTTTACGACCAAAATTGGATAGTTACTAATAGAGTTTATGACCTATTTTGTTTAATAAAATCACATCCACAACTCACCATTTTAAATCCCTTAGAATCTACTTTCCAACAATAAAATGACACCTCGATTGGATACTTCAACTGAAAGTTATACCTTGTTGAATGTAGGGTACCCAAATGGACTGTGTTTTTGGATGCTTTGGAAGGGTGAGTTACTGATCTAATGGTGTGAGGGAATCTTATACCATAGAGACTCATTTTTCTCTGAATGCACGCTCTGATAGATCTGAGTGATGGATGCTCTCAGTAGACTAAGCGAATTGGAAGATTGGCGCAATAAAGGAAGAATGAAAACACTAATTGCTGGAGATAAACGCCTTGTCTATTCCTTGCGCTATCCACCAATGAACTAAAGGGGCGTCTTGCTCATACGATTAGCATAATAAGAGATGCACATCGGTTCCTTTGGTGTGCATTCTCTCTCTCAAGCCTCACCTAACAATAAAAATGAAAACACAAGATTGTTCTCTCACTCGTCTCAGCAAAAAAAAA
>SNQJ01S0040105.1:83497-117870 GCA_010110895.2 Picea sitchensis
TCATCTGCCGATTTTGCTATCACATGACATAATTTTTCACAAAAGTGTCTTCCTTAACTAAGGAGAAAGAAGAAACCGTAGAAGAAGAGAAAAGTACAGGCAAAGTCCTTACCCGCATCGCGTAATCCTTGTGGAATCTATTTATCTCTGTTCATTCAGAGCCTCCGTTTGAAGAGGATTATTGTCCAAGCTAATCCCGTCCAAGCCAGTATGTCAGTTCGGGTATGTGCTGTTAGAGATATTGCTCACATTAATGCTGGGTGTTAAGTTTGGGGATTGGCTTTGAGGTTTTGTAGGAGATTGTTGAGATATTCTCTCAACCTAAATCTCCAAGATTAGACTTAATTGGATCTCACTCCAACTATATATATCTGTTATATCTTGATGTTGGTAATAATAAAAACTATTATTTTGTGTGTGAATCCTATGCAATGAATGCTCTCCCAAATTTCAATTTGTGTTGTATGAGATCTAATCCCATCTCGTCCAACTTACCTAAAGCGTCCCTTATGGATTTAAACCAATCACTTAGTTGTATATAATCCTAACTGTAATCCTAATGCCAAAACAATTAATAAAAAACTGGCTTACCAAAATTTTTTGCAAAGCATAAATAGACCTAATGCCAAAACAATTAAAAAAAAAAGGCTTACCAAATTTTTTTCGCAAAGCATAAACAAACCTCATGGAATCGACTCCTCCACCTTCACGGAGGATGGCATCCTATTCCACTTGCTTCTAGCTCAGAGCCTTTCGGATTACGTCGGTGGGGTCGACGATGCACGCAATGTACTCTATGCAACACAGTTTCAAATAATACGCACCAAACAGGCTACTCGACAGAGTTCTCAAGACCGTTGTGCATTGCACATACTGCACAGTTTGTTGCATGCTGTGAATACACACACTTAATGAAATGATTTATGAATGTAGAATAACACAATGCCTTACTTAGCACATAAACTCATAAATAAGACAAAAAATTGTTAATACACAAATTACTTTATATTAATAAACTTCGACGCAGTGCACGCGATTACATAATAAAATACTAAGATGAGCTTAAGATCTAATGACTTCTTCTACTGACTTCACAGGCACAGAGCCTGTACTCAGACTTCTTACACTCCTCAGTTGTTGCTGGTTCTCGACTGTTCTCTCTACCTCTATTTTCTACTGTGTTGCATCTATTGCATTATCTACATCATCTATTGACTAAACAACTCATAATTATATAAAATCCGACTGTGACTTCCTATAGAAGATAAGACCGACTCAACATTAAATACTACCATTAATTTGACTAACTCTTGATCCACTTAATTAAACCTGAGAAGATAGAGATGGGCTCCATTTACAGCTTCCTGCTTGTCGACTAAATTTTGAGTAAATGTGTGAATTTGCACTTGCATTATGTCATATTGTCTGACTGACAATTCAACTACTGACAAATTCACTGAAAGACAAATTGGCGGAAATGTAAAGATCTCACTGACTTGTAATCACAATTTCCAGCACTCCCCCTTAATTATAATTAGGTGGGATTATAAACAAAAATTACATCAAAATTTGAGTTTTTCATTTTACTGTCACTCATTTGTTACTACGTGGACTCCCAGACTACTGTGCAGATGTTGAAATGAATCTCTTGCTAAATCCTTTGTAAAAATGGTCATGACTTGTTCTTTTGACCTACAAAATTCTAAACAGATCTCTTTGTTATTCACCAATTCTCTGATGAAATGATACATTGTATCAATGTGCTTGGTTTTCTTGTGAAACACATGATTCTTTGATAACATGATGGTTGAATTGTTGTCACATAATACTATTGTTGGTTCCTGCAAAAAATCTTTAACATTCTTCTCATCCAAATTGCTTGACAAGCTGCGCTTGTAGCTGCGACGTACTCTTCCTCTGCTGAAGAAAGAGTTGTTATGGGTTGCTTCCTTCATGGCCATGATACCATTCCTATTCCAAAATGAAATGTGTACCCAAAGGTACTTTTCCTGTCATCTACGCTGCCTCCACAATCACTGTCAGTGTAACCAATGAGTTTGAAATCTTCTGAAGTTCAATACATGATGTCAAAATATTTTGTTCCATTCACATATCTTAGCATTCTGTTTCATGCCTTCCAATGTGATTCTTTTGGAGTTTCCATGAACCTTGAAATTAGACTCACTCCATACATAATATCAGGTCTTGTCACTTTGAGATACATAAGACTGCCTACCAATCTTTTAAACAGTGCGGGATCCACCTTCAATCCTTTATCTTCCTTGCTTAACTTCAATCATGTTACGACATGTGTTAGTGCTGCTTTTGAATTCATCATATTGAATCTTTTCAATATTTCATGTGCATACTTGGACTGTGAGATAAATATACCAGTTTTGGATTGGTGAACTTTTATTCCCAAAAAATATCTCATAAACCCTAAATCGGTGATTTCAAATTCATCCTTCATGACTGACTTGAATTATTCTATGTCAAAGTCACCTGTAAATATCAAATCATTCACATAGAGACAAACAATTAACATATTACCTTATTGATTTGATTTGATGTACAATGTTGGTTCATTTTCACTTCTTTGAAATCCATTATGTGTGAGATAAGAATCTATGCAACTGTACCAAGCTCTCGGAGCTTGTTTTAACCCATACAGTGTTTTCTTCAATCTGTACACTTTATCTTCTTTTCCTGGAACCTCATAATTTTGTGGTTGTTCCACATATACTTCTTCTTCTAAGTTTCCATTCAAAAATAATGACTTTACATCCATCTGATAAACTGACCATTTGTACTGCGCGACAATTGCTAACACGGTTCTTACTGTGTCCATGCATGCAACTGGTGAAAATGTTTCATTGAAATCAATTCCAGGTTGTCGTGTAAAGCCTCTTGCAACTAACCTTGCCTTGTACTTATGTACTTTTCCTTCTGCATTTTTCTTGGTTTTATAAATCCACTTGACACTTATAACATCTTTATCTTCAGGTACATCTACCAATTTCCATGTTTGATTGTTCTATATGCATCTGATTTCTTCATCCATGGCTCGTGCCCATACATCCTATTTGACTGCTTCTTCAAAGGTTTATGGATCATCTATTTGTGAAAATAGAGAAAAAATGGAAAATGAATTTGTTGCATATTCATTATAGATGTCGCGCAGACTTCTTGTCTTTCTTGGTAACAAACTTGCTAATGTTGGATCTGGAGATGTAGAACTGCTCGGACTACTCGCTGGTGTTTGTTATGCTCTAGGTGTAGACTGTACACTTGTTGTTCTTACTAGAGTATTATGCGTGGTGACTTGCATCGTAGTGCCAGGTGTAGAAGGGACTGCGCACTGACTTATACATTGTGTTTGAACTACTTCATATTATGTGTCATCATGCACCATTGCATCAATAATTTTGATCGTCTTTGCTATGGTTCCATCCCATGCTTCATTCTCCATGAACTGAATGTCACGGTTGATTATGACTTTTCTTACGATAAGGTCATACATCGTGTATCTTTTTGTTTCTTCAGAATACCCAAAAAATATAAATTTATGTCCTTTTTTGTCCATCTTCCTTCTCAACTCATCTGGAACATGTGCATTTGCGACGCAACCAAAAAAAATTAAGTGCGCCACATTATGCTTTGATTTTGTCCAGGATTCTTGAGGAACTATGTTCTTCACACTCTTTGTCGGACATCTATTAAAGATGTATACCACAGTTGCTACTGCCTCATCCCAATACTCATTTGAAAAATGTTTGGATTCCAACATACTATGCATCATTTCCATGATGGTTATGTTCTTTCTTTCTGCGACACCATTTTGTTGTGGTGTGTATCGCACGGTAAATTGCTTGTAGATGCCATGAACTTTACACAAGTTCTGAAATTCTCTTGACATGTATTCTCCTCCTTTGTCAGTTCTTAGACACTTGATGTAATAACCACTCTCCTTCTCCACAAGTGATTTAAACTGCTGAAAACAACCCAATGCGTCAAATTTATGCTTTAAGAAATAAATCCATGTCTTTCTTGAGAAATCATCAATCAATGTTAGAAAATAAGTACTGCCTCCTATGGATGTTGTTTGCATTGGTCCACAAATGTCTGAATGTACAATTTCCAGTGGAGATTTTGCTTTGTAAGACTTTCCAGCTGTAAATGATTCTCTGTGCTACTTGCCAAATATGCAACCTTCACATATCCTTTCTGGTTTTTCAATCAATGACAAACCTTTTACCATATCTTTTGTGTGTAGCAACTTTATACCTCCAAATTTCAAATGTCCAAATCTGAAATGCCATAACCAAGAATCATCCTGCATTTTAGATTGGAATGTTGCCTTCATCTCTGCGCCATTTTCTCCTTTCTTGATACTTCACCCACTATTTTCTTCATTGGAACCACATGCAGTTTCTGTTATAAATGCAGCGTCTAGTTGCACACTTTTTCCTTTATCAACAACTGGTGTTGTATTCTTCTTCTTGGCTGGCTTCAAAGTCAATGGGAACATTCTGTTACTTGTCATCTAGATTTTTTCAATAAGTAGATTGCTTGGGCATTTATCCATAATCGCACAGTGATTATCTTCCAAGTATATTATGTATCCTTTCTGTAAGAATTGTCATGTGCTCATTAGATTATGCTTTAGACCAGAAACATAATATACATCAGACATAACTTTTTGTTCTCCTTGCTTTTTTAAGATGTTTATACTGCCTTTTCCTAAGACAATGACTTGGATATCTGTTCCAAGTGTAACCTTGGTTTGGACTAACTCATCCAAACTAGAAAACAATTTTATGTTTCGTGTCATGTGGTTTCTGCATCCTGACTCTAAATACCATATGTCACATGGATTTTCTTGAGCAACATTGCATTCAACTAGTGAGACTATATTAGGCATTTCTACAATGTTAGGAATTTCTACAACACGCAACATAAACATAGGGTGAGTTAGGTTATTCACGTTGTTTGACTGATCGTGAATTTGCTTGTTCTAATTATACTGTCTCTTCCTTCACTCATATGCATAATGTCCATACTTTTTACAGTAATGGCATTGAATCTTTGACTTGTTAGTTCTTTGACCACTTGGTTGAATGGTACTTGGGTTTTGACCTCTTCCACCAGTATTTCCAGGAATGCTATTGCATCCACCTCTAACATAATTTCTTCCTCAACCTCTAGAGTTATCTCTCCCCCTTCCTCTTACACGGATTATAGATGACTGTGCATAATGTTTTTCTCTAATGACATACTTGACTTGTTCAATCTGTGTTCATGATTAATGAGGGAAGCTTGCAGTTCATCTAGGCTGAACTGACTCAAGTATTTGTGTTCTTCTAGAGTCACAACAAATTTTCTATCTTCTATGGTTTCACCATGAGACTTAATTTGATTTATTAGTCCAATGACATGGGTATAAAAGGAATCTACTGAATATGTTTGTTTGATTGACATAGTTTCAAAGTCTCTTCTAAGAATTTGCAGTTTTGTAGTCTTTACTTTTTCCATACCCTGATAAGAGGTTTGTAATATGTCCCATGCTTCCTTGGCTTGCTTTGCTGATGCAAATCTTGGAGGTATGCTCTCATGCATGGCTTGATGTATGTAAAACAACGTCTTTCCATCATTCTTTCTTTGATCTTTCAAGACATCCTTCTCAACTTGTGTGAGGGCATTATATGTTCTCTGATCTACTGGTTCCACATAGCCATTCTCGAATATCTCCCATACATCCTGACCTCGAAACAGTGCCTTCATGGTCAAGGACCAGATCTCATAATTGTTGCCTGTAAAAGTGGGAGGTTGCAAATTTGAGGTAGAAGCCATATTTCACTTTTCAACAGAGTTTTTGCTCTTGAACTTGTTCTGATAGAACCTGCTATGATACCAGATCTAGGATTACGTTGGTGGGGTCGATGGTGTGTGCAGTGTACTCTGCGCGATGCAGTTTCAAACACTGCGCACCAAACAGGGTATGCGGTAGAGTTCTCAAGACCATTGCACAGTGCACATACTACACAATTTGTTGCATGTTGTGAATACACACACTTATTGAAATGATTTATGAATGCAGAATAACACAGTGCCTTACTTAGCACATAAACTCATAAATAAGACATAAACTTGTCAATACACAAATTTCTTTATATTAATGAACTTCGACCCAGTGCGCGCGATTACAGAGTACAACACTAAGATGAGATTCGGCTCCAATGACTTCTTCTACCGACTTCACAGACACAGAGCCTATGCTCATACTTATTACACTCCTCAACTCCTGTTGGTTCTCGGTTGTTCTCTCTACCTCTCCTTTTTGCTTTGTTGCATCTATTGCATTATCTGCATCATCTACTAACTAAATGACTCGGACTTATATAGACTCCAACTGTGACTTCCTATAGAAGATAAGACCGACTCAACATTAAATCCTACCATTAATTTGACTAAATCTTCAACCATTTAATTAAACCCGAGAAGATAGAGATCAACTCCATTTATAGCTTCCTGCTTGCCGACTAACTTTTGAATAAATGTGCAACTTTGCACTTACAGTCTGTTAGACTGTCTGACTAACAATTCTGACAGATTAACTGATAGACAAATCAACAGAGCCGTAAAGATCTCACTGGCTTGTAATTACAATTTCCAATAGAGCCTTAGGAGTTACGGTACTCAAATCTTGTAGTGGAAACCCTCAAGAGGCCTCTAGTGGATGGTAACATGTGCAAACCATAAAAACTATCACACACTAAGAGAGATATACAATTCCTTGTTCTGAAACCGTAAGATGTCCAGAATACCCAAAGCTAGGTCGACTGTATAGAAAAAAGGAAGAAACCTTACTGTGCTGTCGACAAGAGATTTATATAATTCCACCACTAATAGAATTCATGGGCCATGTATTACCATTGATCGGCCGAATGACACAGTGAAAAAAAGATAGAATTGATCGGCCATATATTGGTATTGGAATTGATTCGCCGAGTGACACAGTGAAAAAAAATTAGAATGATCGACCATATGTTGGGATTGAATTGGAATTGATCGGCCGAGCGGAAGAGAGAGGGAAAACGCATGCCACTAACATCCGTTTAAAAAATAAACATGGGCCACACACCCCAGGAACATTAAATTATTGAAGTAATGCTAAGCACCTAGGAACATTAAATTATTGCAGTAAAAAATACACTAAGCTCACGCACCCCAGGATCATTGAATTACTGCAAAACTTGTATAACTGGATTAATAATGATTTTGAGCAAAACTTGTATAACTGGATTCCCATAGGAGCAAAACTTGTATAACTGGATTAATAATGATTTTGAGCAAAACTTGTATAACTGGATTCCCATAGGAGCAAATCCAAAAATCAAGAAAAACGTTACCCCTATCGAACTCCATCCATTTCGTGATAGGCAGTATCTGTCAGATATCATTGTCGAGTACACGGCTGTAACTACGTATATTGACTTCGACAAGTTTGAAAGTTTGAACTCCCGTCTCCTATAGTTACAAAATCATTGATCACCCAACAACAGTCACTCATCATGTTCTCAAACAAAGTTCTCGGAGATTTGAATCTCTAGTTACACCGATAGAAGTCACTGGATGAGCATATGCAAAATTACTTGGAATGGACATGAAGGCCGAGCAATCGTGAAATGATACAATTAAAAACTAAACCCGTTTATCAAACTTATACAATTAAACCGTGCACCAAACCCATCAACTTAATCTTTAATATATAGATGGCACACAAAGCATGAACCAACACCGCAAGGTGGATCTAACGCTGGTGCCACACAAATGTGACCCACAAAAAGACAAATTCGATGCATATTGCGACTTAGCCTCACTGACTCGATGCAAGCGTAATATAGGATGCACTATGATGCATAGGTGTTAAGAACCAAAGACTGAATACAAAATCACCACAAGAGATATACAAGAACAATATGAAAAATCTCCTTTATTACTATCAAACCCTTGAGGTAGGGCAACATTATACATTGGCCTATTATGGAAGGGATCCTCTCGTGTTCACTTGCCTCTTCGAGGGGGCATCCTCCTATTGAGCTACCGCTCCAAATATAATAATTTTCTTCATATCCCATTACATTGCTTGAACCCCTTTATATAGTGCTACCATCACCTAAGAACATTCTAGAGGAGGAATCTTCTAAAAGTCCTCTTACAGTTATTATATATAACTACCCATTTATTATATTTAACTACCATAGTGAGCCTTGTTTAATAATATAGTGGACCTAGTCCACCGTACATTGAATGGCCTCCATTATTATCACTATGGGCCCTATGGGCCTCCCCACTACCTCTCTAGCTACCTTACAATAGGCGACATAGAGTGTCGCAAGCCCTTTGGTTTGCAATGTTCTTTGTTATTTTTTTGTTTCTAAAAATGTAAATGTTTACGTGTAAACATGGTGAATGAATGGTTAGTGTCTAAAGGAAATTATGTTTTGATAGGAGATTTAATGTGTAATAGCTTTGTAAACTTTGTAAAATAAGATTTGGGAGATTGCAGAGATATACACACATAAACATAGTTTTGTATTACACTCTTTCATTCAGATACATTAAGTTTATATAGTTGGAGTGAGATTCAACTGATTTCAATTTTAGATGGAGAGGTTGAGAGAATCTCTCAACATCCTCTAACAACTCAAACCAATCCTCAAACTCTAGTATGCAACATTAATGAAGCATTATCTCTAACATGTAATAAGTATACTATTGTTTTTAAGGTTGAGAAAATGTTCAAAATTTTCATGGAAATTGAAAAGAAACATTGTGATGGTTGTCTTCTAAGGTAGTCAATTAAGCCAATTAAAGATGAAGACCATCATGAAAAAGAGCATTGAATAGGGAAGTAGGGGAGATGAGAGCTCAAAGAAGCAGTCTACTTAATGATCAGAGGAGAATAAAACATTAAATATGTTCCACAATAAGTGAAAATTGTTATTGAGCCATGGTGGTTTTGTAGATTTGTTGCTCGATGGTTCTGTAGATCTACTGCTCAGTGGCTCTCTAGATTGCACTCCTTGGCATATGTCATCCTCCACCATGTCGACCTTCCTCTTCCCTCATAAACAATGATCTGTGTGATTCATCCTGTCAACTTTGACCAATTATTCTACTAAGAATGGCATTTTGAGTGGCCCTTGCTCTTAGAAAGTAAGGGAGGGGCTAAACTAGTCAATGCACTTGGAGTAGGAATGTCAACCAATATTCTTCCATTTTGCAAACAAATGATAGATGAAGAACGAGGATCCTCTGAAATATAAGTTAACAATGACCTAAGTCATGTGACTACTGATATAATYGCTYGTACRATATATTTGGTMGCAGTTTTTAGATAGGAAAAACCATCTTTGACCAACTTTTTTATCTCTACAAAATCTCTTATCGAAGGTTGGAAAATATGAATGGCTACAAATGGCTAGGTAATGATGATAGTTGCACAGGAGACCAATARCATTTCACTTTTTGGGATTCATTTCATTTATTTAGTTCTTGCCCAAGTCTAACGTCGATAAGAGAGACTCTTTGTGTCCACAGTTTTATCATGCATTTCACATTTATAAGGAATGGACCTTTAGCAAAAACAMAACAAAGAATAGAATGCAGTTAACTAAGAAATGTTCCAATAGGAAGAGATCTAGAATGCAATGATAAAGTGAATGAATTGATGAGAGAAKAAATTCTRTGTGTTTGCATTTTTTTACGRTCTACAAGATCCAATATSCTTATCCACATTCAAATTCTCACATCTAGGTATTATGGTTTGTAGAAATCTCTCAATTATGTGATCATATATATGGTAAATATTTCCTTTAGAGATTTTTTTTTTTGAGATTGGGGTTCYATTTTCTACATTCTTAGCATAATTTAGAGATTATAGACACAGGTATGGTGAAACAAATTCAATGAATCAAATAGTTTTTTTTGTTTTATATTGGTGAGTGTAAAACTCCAAAATCAATCTAGGATAAATTGGCTTTCCTTATTTGGTAAAGTCAATGACTTTCAAGCCTTACACTTAGAAGTAGAATTGCCATTGCTTGTACCAGTTGATCATACATCCATTGAATATTAATTTTCCAAATTCAAGTTAGTGTTGGCATGGCTGAAAGGGTTTGGAAAAACCAAAATAGATAAAGAGTGCATTTTCTTGATTCTATCCAAGATCAAAGGTCCTTTTAGGTATTTTCTTTTACATTTTACTCCACTATGGATGAAATTGGAGATGAGTTTAAAATGATCTATTTTGATATTTTTTGTGAGCATACCAGGGAAAAATCTAATATTATGCAATTAGATATTCTTTTTAGGTCTAAGAATGAGGATCTTATGGCTCAGACCTCCAAAGGTAAGAACAAAACTTGGTATAAATAGAAGAAAGATTCTACTCAAACTGAAATTTTTGTGGCATATTTGGGCATGATGAATCCAAATGATGGTTGAAACTAGAAGCTTTGGATGAATCCATGCAACAACAAAATTCCAGTTCTCAAACCTTCTTCATCAGTAAAGGGCCTGCTTTATCTGCTCAAGCTTAATATACATATTTAGACAACTTGATACTTTATTTTGGTGCAACACATTGTATCACTCATTCTCATGAGTTGATACCTTCCACATCCAACGGTAACATTTTGCAGATTGTAGTTGGAGACTCTACACAACTTGATGTTCTAGGATCAGTAACGTTGCAATTCATTGATGGGAACATGAATGATGTTGTGCTTGTTCCCTAACATCTTTTTCAGTCTACTCTCTATTTATTAGATCTTCCATTTCGGTGATGGGAAAAGAGAAGAGTTTTCTCCTAATGATGTAGTCATTTGAGAACTATAGAATCCATACATTGTTGTTTCTTCTGGAAGACTTGATCATAGTTTGTGATTGTTCAAGTTTTCTTGTTTTGATCCTTCCTTCGGTCCCTCTTTCATTGCAATATTTGGACATCTAAACTATAAGTATTTGCAATAGTTGAACACACAAATTTAGTTCTTGGTATTTCTAAATTTTCTTGCACTAATGGATTTTGTCCAGGTTGTGTTCTTAGCAAACAAGAACAAGATCATTTTCTTAAAGTCAAGTCTTTGCATGCTACCATAACTCTTGAGTTGGTACAAAGTGATCTCATTTTATTTTCAACTCATTAATTTTTAGGGGCTAAGTATGCACTCACTTTTATCAATGAATTCTCACATCACTCTTTAGTGTACTTTATTAAGTGCAAGAGTGAGGTCCTTGCTACTTTTAAAACCTTCAAGTATTTTGTTGAGAAGAAATCCTCTCTTTTTATCAATAAAATATGCATAAATAATGGGAGGGAGTATGTCAATCGGGCATTCAAGGATTTTTTTAGAGAACATGGAATTTAACATTAGCACTCTATTCCCTACACCCTTAAGAAAAATGACATTACTGAAAGAAAGAACCAGACACTGAAAGAGATGCCAAATTGCATGATTTAGTCCAATAATATGGCACCTTATTTATGGGATGAAGAAGTGAATTGTGCCAATTACATTCATAATCAAATACCTCATAGGGTAGTGCTATATACATATGACTCCATAGGAATCTTGGACCCATGTTAATCCCAATGTATCTTATTTTAGGTATTTTGCAAATCTTGGACCCATGTTAATCCCAATGTATCTTATTTTAGGTATTTTGCAATTCGGCATGGGCATTAATTCTTGATGAAAAGTGTAAATCTATGGAGAAGAAGAGCCAACCAATGATATTTGTTAGTTATTGTGAGGATAAGGAAGGCATATGTTGCTATTTGATCATATTTATAATGTTGCATTGTTTCAAAGGGTTATCCATTTTGATGAGCACTTCAAACCCACATCGTCTCTTATTCCTTCCACATATTGTCATGCTCATGATGGTGCAGATCATGTTGAGAGTTTATTTTTGTAGAACAAGGATGCATGGTTTTTTTATTACTTCAAGTTTTAATCATTGTCATTTTGATCCTACAATTTACAATTGAAGGCAGGGCATTGATCTCTCGATTCTAGTTTTTTATGTGGTTGATTTAATTATCACATGGAGTTACTCATCCATTATTCAAAGTGTTCAAAAAACATTAATGGGATGGTTTGATATGATAGATCTAAGTCTTTTGCAATATTTTCTTGGTCTAAAGGTTCTCTAGTTTTCAGAAGGGATCTCCACTTTTCAATAAAAGTATGCACTTGATTTTATTTAGTTCTTTTGCGTGGCTGATTGTAATCCCATTCCTACTCCATTTCAATTAGGTGTTACCCTTTCTACCAATTTATCTTTGTCACACGTTAATCCTTCACTATATCGACAACTAGTTGGGAGTCTACTTTATTTGATTCATACACGTCCTGACATATCTTTTGTATTTTGGATTGTCTCTTTATTCTCTTTAGATCCTCATGAGAGTCATCAACAAGTAGCAAATCTCATTTTGAGGTACATTCAGGGTACTACTAATTTTGACAATAATACTCTTTTGGCGCTTCTCAACTTGTGTGTTTCACTGAATTTGATTAGGTTGGTTCATTTGATGATCGAAAGTCCACGTTTGTATTTGTCTATCACCTTTCCTCCACCCCTATTACATGGTCTTACAAGAAAAAAACAACAGTTGCATTATCTATACATGTTGAGTATCGTGTTGTAGTTCTTGCTAGTGAGGAATTTATTTGGTTTTGACATCTAATAATAGAATTTAGCATTCATCAGGATCATCTTAGTACTATTTGGTGTGATAATTAGATTTCCATACACATTTCTCACAACCCAGTTGATCCAGGGGATAAAAACAATTCTCAAAACTCAAAGCGCTCAAGATTGCTCGAAATGGATTCATTGTGTAGATATCGTCCTCACGATCCTAATGCAACTTGAATGGGCTCAAAACAACGTCTTCGTATGCTCCAGATATCACGTTCTGTTTGTTTCACCAAACAAGGAAAAGGATATTGATTAAAGGTGCTACAATCCACGTGTTAGTTGACCGTATGACCATATGACTGACGTGGCAAGCTGACTGGGTAGATGATGATGTGACAAGGGGACGTGGAAATCTGACTGGGCAGATGATGACATGACAGGATGACCGTGCAAGTGGTTGATGTGGACCAATCCCTGGTCGACATGTGGCATGTCTCGTGGTGAATGGAAGGGTGCCACATGGCACCCCATTGTTGGTTGGTTGGTAAAATTTGATTAGACTCCACCATAGTCAAACCCCTGACCTCCGGGCAAGCGTATGGATTGAGCGTGGGCCAGACTACCAGTCCTCCTACGGGTATTACTTAACCCATATATGTATTCGTTTTAATTTGAAATTGAATTATGGTTTATTATTGGGGAAAAGGGTCGGGGATTAGCCCTAACCCTTGATCACACTATACACATACCCATATGACCTTTGGCATGGCGACATGGAAGGTTTGGCTTGGGGATCCAACGGTCAAGTCGATGGGTGTGAAATTTTAGGTCGGTGCTTGGGCACATGCGGCCACGCGACCATAACCTCTGTCGAGAAAGGTGTTAACGCCCTAACCATGCGAAAAATCTACCCAAATTTCGGAACCCAGTGTGCTAGGGTTTTGGCATGGGAAACACACAAAGGATACGTTCATTCGTCATAAAGGTGTTTTGGAAAGCATGTACAACAAGTTATTGGGAAAACTTCTAGGGAGTGTATTTTCTCAATTCTGGCCAAACCAGGTGAAACAAGATCCCAACTAGGGGTTTTGACACTTGGAGCCATTGGAACCATCTATATTTTTCATTTTGAGCATTGTAAATAACTGATTTTAATAATTTGAGCATATAATGAAAATGATCCATAGGAAGTTGGACCAGGATGGAAGTCTAAGAGAGGGGTGAACTCCTTTGTCGTTTTGTTGTGCTATGTGCTTACTTTGATGGTTGTTTATGTTTGTTTATGCTGTCTATTTTAAGTAAAAAATCATTAAGTTTATGTGTTGCAACTTGATTCAATTGCATAAGACACATACATTTTCCACTCCCAAAATTTGTACACAAACCTTTTTCATTTTCTGATCAAGTTGGTTTCCAGAGCAAAGGTTTTGATGGCTCTGATTGTTTGCAATTGTTTTCTTGGATGCCAAGGTTGAAGCTCAATAGAGGAGAAGATCAATTTGTAGAGCCAAGTTCTCAACTTTCAAGAAGGATAACTATGCATTCACCTCAAGCTTAAAGGAGGTATTCACCAAGTATGGCTCATGAGGAGAGTCATGAAATCCCTATTTCAGAAGATGAAACTTTCAGAAAAGCTTTTTATTATATGACATAAATGGTGAAAGTTTTACTTGAAGAAAGGAAATGCAAGGCCAGGCAGAAGCTCTCAAATCCTCCAAGAGGTAATGAAGATAGTGGTAATAAAAATCCAAAAGGAAATGGAAGGAATGATGAAACTCCAATTTCCTTCTACCCCCATAAGCCATAGACATTATTCTCCCAATTTTATTCTACCATTTCAACCACCTCCAAATTATCCAAAAGAACATGGTAAAATCCTCCACAAATTCCTTTGTTTAAGCTTGATATTAAGTTTAAATTGCCTATGTACAATGAAGAGGTAAATGCTGAGAAATTGATAATTGGATTCGTCAAATGAAGTGTATAGTAGGACACAAAGAATCCAAGATGATGAAACTAAAATTCAACTTGATCCTCTTAGATTGGAAAGTAAGTGGCACTCATTTGGTGGGAAGCCAAACCCCAAGAGGACAATATGAAGAAACATGGTGCCTTTATCCTCTTTGGAATGATTTTATTGTTTCCATTAAAAGGAAATTTTAATTCAGCATTATCATACATGCAAAAAGCTATCATGGATTGGCAGAATTTTAGGCAAGTTAAAGGAAAAGTGTGCAAAGCTACACTCAAGAATTTAGAATAAGAGATTTGATTTTTGGTATAGATTTATCTTCTCAAGAAACTTTACTCAAATCCATTGGAGGATTGCATAGCTACTTTGAGACACACAATTGTCATGTTTAACCCTACAAATATAGATGAAGTTCGTGGTATAGGAAACTCATTTGGAAGCAAGAGGGAAGAATTCTCCTCAAGAGGGCAACAAGAAGCCATTTCTTAATGGAGACAAGGGGAAAGAGGAAATTCAAAGGAAATGGAAAAGAAGAATGCTTTAGTCAAGAAAGAGGAAGAAAACTCTCATGTAAACATTCAAAAGATGGCCATGATGAAGACCATTGTTGGAAATTTCATCCCTAGAAGAAATCCAAAAAGTCCAACAAACAAAACTAAATCAAATATTTGTCAGTAATCCATACAAACATGATTTAGGATCCAATTCAGAGATGAAACACAAATAAATGTGCATGGGTTTTCAAGGTAAGGACACTATTACTCAGCACGCACCAAGTAGTGGCCTCCCAATGAAACTCAACATGAAAATAAAATAGAGCTTTCCACATAAGGGTAATTTCAAAGCATACCAAGATGTATACTCTATTTGATATAGGATCTCACGAAACCTCATTTTTGAAGACATAGTTAATAAATTGCATTTAGAAACTACTCCTCATCCTAAACCATATCCCTAGGTTGGCATTGTCACAAATGCCAAATTGCATGTGACAAGAATATATAAACTTAATGTTGTGTTGGTTTCCTTTTGTCATTAGAAAAAACACAACACTTAATTTCTTAGTTAAGTCAAATAAACAAGACAAAAGTTTGTGAGTTGATTAGATAACCAAATACACATGAAACAAAGAAAATAAAACTAAAACTAAAAATAAATATTAGAGAAGCCCGAAGAACTAGAACCATGAAAAGAAAAAATGACCAATATATATATACCAATGGATCAATATATTGATAGATAAACATCGTGAGAGAAAGACAGGACTTATTAGTCCCCTTCCTCCCAAGGGCTCTTGAGTTCCCTAATAGAGAGCTCTTTCTTCATGCAATGGAAAGTAACAATCTGAAGAAATACAATGTCAATTCCTTCAAGAGGTGAGTGGAATGGCCTCATATTGTGCTTGAAATGATTCAAAGAGAAAAGAGAGGATTCTCAAAGAATAATTATTGTAGCATAACAATACCTTTAAGTTCTTATTTTCTTAGCACACCCATGGCACATATTTATAACATCCATTCATGGCAAGATATAATTGGTTCATAATGTAAACAAGGTGCCTTTTAGGCACTTCCTAGCCCCTTGACCAACCTCCAAGCTAGATCTTCCTCCCATTATTTGTATGAAGGGATTGATCTTTTTCCTTGATTGAGTCTCAACAAGTTCTTGAATTTTTTGAGATGCTCAAAGACCTCGGACTTATGCCTAAGAAAAAAATACCCAAGTATAGCATGAGTAATCATCCAAAATGTAAACATGTACCTTCTTCTGCTAATGATGGATGTGGAATGGACCCGCAGATCATTGTAAGATCCAATGGTGAGGAGGTCTTCAGAGCCTTCCCTTTCTCTAACTTGTTTTGAGGATGCTTTCCAAGGACATGTCCTTCAAAAACCCCTTCGAAAAAGTGGATACTAGGTAATCCAATGACCATCCCTTTCTTGTGAAGTCACAAACTGCTATGACCAACCTCCTGCCATCATTATCAACATGTGTGAGTAGTACAAATGAATTAGGCTCAATAAACTTAGAAAAAGTGTATAACTGATAAATTTGATGATTTATCTCCCTGACAACAACATTGGAATTGGATTGCATGTCGAATATGGACAAGGATTCTGGTGTGAACTCCACCTTTTTCCTGAGCTTGAGTGTGTAATCCGATACACCAAGAGCAGATTCACAAAAAGTTGAGGAACATGTAGAATGTTATCGAAGCTTCCATGATCTAGTTATACTCTACCTTTTTCAGCGACCTTGATTGGAGATTCATCCCCCATAATGATAGGAGGACCTCCGCATCTCGGGAGAAGATACAATATCCTCAGGTTTTCCATATGATGGAAGCATATGAATACGAACCTCGGTGTCGTGAGAAGAATGTACAACTACTAATGCATGATGATTACCTTCCTTAGGATCATCTTCCGACTTCTTTCTCGAAACCCTAGAAATGAAGTCCCTCGAGATTTATTTTTCCAAGAATGTCACCTAAATCCAACCTGCATGCAGATTGCATGGATGGTTCTCGAATTACAATAACCACTTCTTCCCTTGCTTTTTCCACCCTTTTAAATCAACAATCATCAAGGGTCGAGTAACTTCCTTCTTTGACTCTGATGTTCTCTCACCGCTTGGATTTAGGATTCTGAGATTTTTTCCATGATGCAAAGCAAGTGCATGTGCCTTTGGGGCCTTGATTATTCCTTCTATCCGAATGAGCCGTGATTACCCATCAAAGCCTCAATGAAATGTGGTAATGAAGGCATGGTCTAGGTTGCTCCCATGGTGAATCTGGTAGAATGAAATTTGGCTACCATATCTAGATTCAAGTCCAAGTTTTTCCAAGGATAGCAATGTCTCAATTGTTCTTCTCTTGTTTGATTTGTCGATGCCACAATATTTCAATTCACGAAGGAGAGATTTAATTTTTTTGAATAAATCTTGGAAATTTTCAAATTTATTTAGATCCAAGGAGTTCATTTCTACTTCGAGCAAATGGCCCCTCATTTCATCATGCCTGCCAAAGAGACCAACCAAGGTGGTCCAGATCTCATTTGGTGTCTTACATGCATCGATGTGAAACCATAGGTCAGGAGAAATAGACATTCATAGGAGAACGTAAGCCTCATCCATGCGGTTGAAGTATTTGGATTTTTCCACTACCGAGGTGGATTTTGTTTTTGTGGCCATGGATATGCGATACAAGCATTTATCCATGAGCATGTGGGTAATTCTTAGTTTCCAGTTGAAGTAGATATGGTGTTAGAATTGCAGATGTGGGAAATTCCACCTTTCCTGCTACTTTTTTTCGGCTTCAATACCTGCAAAAGAGTTTTGGTGACGATCCTTGCTAGTGGCCCATGGGATCTGATACCATGTAAAGTTTCTGAGATACCTGCACATAAGATTTAGCTAACAATGAAGCATGCACAACATGCAATGGTGTGAAGAGAAGAAACAAAAAAATGGAGGAAATAATGAACGAATTTATATTAACCGAATGAGAGAAATGATACAATACAAGTGATATACTCTACATCACACAACTAAATCACCATAGTAGTCAATTAATGCACATTAGGAGTGTTCTATGCAGATCTGACACACAATGTCAGTCACTGGAGTCAAGTGCACATTACTGATGATGATCCTGAGGTTAACATGCAACACTTGGTGATAAAACCAAAGTTGACATGCAACACTTCACTCAACTAGTCTAACTGAATGATAACTAAGATTTGACTGGAGGGTATGTGGCACCCTTGTCCAGGGGAGAATAGTCTCAATGAGGGGAGAATATCTCAGATTAAGGGATCCTCAACATAGCCAAATAAACTTAGGAAAATAAAAGAAAAAGAAAATCCTAGAAGTGTGTAATATCTCCAATAGAGAGACATCTCCATATAATAATACTCAATAGAGTATTATGTTGGTATTTATAATATAATCGATTCATTGCTAGTAAGGGGAGACATTATTTTATTACAACTTTGTTAATACCTCTCCACTAACATAGTGGTAAGTCATTATTGCATCTAACTAACACCTGCCCACTAACTTAGTGTTGAACCATTATTACTCTCCAACTAAATTAGTGGTGAGGTATTAATGAACTTATAAATAGAGTGAAACATTTACAATATCTTCTATATAGATACTAAACATACCCTCATTGTTAAATAATATTTATGCATAAAAATAGATCTAATTTTATTAGATTAATCACTTATTCAATACTTGTATACAAAATAACTTATTTAAAATAAGTAAGCTTGTACAAAATAATTATAAAAACTATAAGCTTGCATATAAAAGCTCAAAATAAATATTTATTTACATATATAAAATTGTTGTGTTTAAATAGATGGTAAAACCTGTAACCTACTTGATTGTCCCATTTCTCCTTTAAATACATTTATAATAGTTCCCTCAATGACATATTCTCATATGAACATAAATGTGTTAACTTCAGTGACAAGTTGTTGTCTTTCGTTTGTGTAGAGTATAATCCTTTTGATTTGTGAGACCTTGAAGTCACAATAAAGTTTCATTTCCATTACAACAAACTTATGTGGTCCTAACATCTCTCATTAACCAATATGATATTTAAGCTAAAACCCAAAGCTATGTGGTCATTTAATATATAATCAAGAAGATTGTGCTTATTTTATATTAATTAATAAATCTTAAATACAATTATATATATATATATATAATATTTCAAAAAATATTTTTATTAAAATAATAGGTACTTATAATGTCTCTAGCAAAATGTTTTTATTTCTTTATTAAATTGGGAAATATAAAATAGTTATTAAAATAATAACTACGGTAATGTTTGTTTGTTGGAAAACGTGTATTCTGTTTTTATTTCTTTATTAAATATAAAATGGGTAAATAAACCATACTTATGATAAATTAGTTGTTCCATAAATGACATACAGTTGATAGAAGAAAGCCTAGTTTGGACAGTTTTAATTAGTTAAAAATCACGTGAGTAGATGTTGGGAAGCTCCAAATAAGGGTGCTTAAGCGTTTCTGGTGCCCGGCTGGCATCGGCATGCTTGTTTATATACCTTCTGTCTTTTCACCTTCCCTGATATGACAAATCTTAAGCATGAGACATATTTGCAAATATTAAGCATGAGACATATTTGTTGTAAATGTTTGTTTCAAAATTTTGATGCAAAAGGTTTCTAACTGGGCAGTTTCCACTAATAATTTTTTTATTGAGGCAGGTATGCTCATAGGCAGATCTTGTTTTATGTAGTTGTTTTTATGTAGGATGTGATACAAATTATGATTTGTATATATATATTTTTATTATTATTGTATTAGTAGTAATTACATTTAAGTAAAAATGGTTGATATATATTGATGATTTTTCCTCTTTCCTAAATTATTTTTGATGTCTATTTATATCAACCACTTTTATAATGTGATTGTGTAGAAATAGTTTAATATCTATCCGTCATTACAATAAAAAAACATATATATACATCGTTTATTTCACACATTTATTCCATCGTCACCAACTGAAACAACATCAATATTATTTTAGCAAACAAGATGCCTCCAACAAAGGAATTAATTCATTATATACTAAACAAATGAAAGAATATTAGGCACACGCGTATTGATGGTAGTTTAGTTCACAATAGTGCACTGTTGCCTAATCTGGCCTTCCTTTCCAGTAAGGACGCCAATCGTACCCATCTTATCCATCAATCTTGCAAACTCAAAGAAGAACCGACCGGTCGTAGTTGAGTCCATTGCTGTCGAGTTTACGAGAGTCATTGTAGTTGGATCAGTGAGGAGCGCAACATCCGATCCAAAGAGTCCTCTTCTCTTCTTAAAGTTCACGTAGTAATTGTTGTCAAATGTTCTGAAGCTTCTAGGGTCCATCTCCACTATTTTGTTCCCACTCTCTCCTGGCTTGCACTTTGTTTTCAGTTGTTGGGCATATGATTTATCCAACGATGGATCCACGTCTTCCTTTGTGGTTCTATCTCCTAGAGATATGTAACAAGACTTCTCCCAAACTCAACCCAAAAGAAGCTCTCCCCAACTATGTCCATAGAATCACCTCAAGTTAGCACAAGTCCTCCCATGTGGAGCGACTTGGATCCTTAAGGGAGCTCACCCCTCTTCATCTAAGTCTTCCTCAGAATCACAGAGTCGATCTTGCTCTCCTTGTTCTTCAAATCTCCCTCCCTTGGTTGTGTTCCCTTATTCTCTTATAGAAATTGGCTCCCCAAATGATCTGTTTAAGTGAACCTACACGACCCATGAGTCACACCCCTTCACAATGTTGGGACAACCTCTCATGTGGGCACATTCATGAGGCTTTCCCAGTCGACCCACCGAATGTCTCATTTCGTCATCTGGTCGACCCACCGAACTCCTAACCGGTGTGCAACACTTAGCCAAGTCAATTTGACTTGTCTAGGCGCGCCCTTCTCATGTCTTAGCCATTTTTTCCGTTGGTGGAGCACCCAAGTCTTTCCCTCAACCCTTCGTCAGATTGTTCGTCATCTGAATTGTGTCACAAGGAATCCCGATCGAGTCTCCCTTGGTGCATCGCACACCCAAGGCATCCTGACTTTCCCAAATATAAATACACCATCATTACACTTTGTTATGTCCAGCGGGATCATACCACTTACTCCGTTCAACAACCCCAACTTTTGCAAGTCACCACATTGCCAAGTCTATCAGGTCACTCACGTCTTTAGCCAGGGGTCTTACAATCCCCCCCACCTAAAGTCATTGCCGACACAAAAAACACCTCCAAAATCTACGGTCTCCAACTCTACCCGAGCTCATGTCTCCATCTGCGGCTAAGTCCATTAGAAACCCCAAGTCTCGTTCCACTGGAAACCCCAAATTTCTATTAAGTGGAAACCCAAAGTTTCCATCTTGCATTGCAACCATATACCCTTTGCCAAAAGTTGTGTGCAACCAAACTATCCACTATGATGGAAAGACGTCTCCTCCCTAACTATGTCTGCAATGTCTAATTTGTCATTGTCGTGCAACAATGATCACTCTATGTTACATTGTTATTGTTGCCTCAATTGTTGCTTCAACCTCATGAAAAATGTGTAAGTGTTGAACCCTTATGAACTTACTACTTCGTCTATACTTCAACCAACTCTACCATGTATCCACACACCAATTTCCCCCATGTCTTGGACTGATTGGGTAGTTATTCCAATCGTTGTTCCCAGCTCATGAGAATGCACTTCCTCATGCATGAACTTAGTATTTTATGTCACATCTTCGTAACTCTGTCTAACTCCAAAGACTAAGGCAAGTGTCCACCCTTGTCTCAGTGTTGTTGCCATCATTCGATCTTCGTCAAGGAGATCCTCCACGATGTCTAAGTGTTGCACTTCGAACATACTCATGGATTCATACTTTGACTTCCTTCTGAAATTCGGTCCATCCACACAACAATGTCATAACAAGGCAAGGTTTCCCCTCCCCTTGCTGCAGTATGAAGTCACCCCAAAACAAAGTCATATGTAACAAGTTGAGTCCAATGCCAACCTCATGGAATAGTAATTCTTTCTATGCACCAAGAATTGTACATCTAGACTACCTTTGCCTCATTACTTTATCACATGGTCATGTTTTTGCGTCTACCTCTCTATGCCTTTGAATGGTTAGGATTCACCCTCAACCAGGCTGCTCAAGACAAGAGACACACCCTACCCAAGTAATCTCTTCATGTTGCAATCTTCCTATCTACATAATACTCTCAAATGAAGGCAAGTCCTTGACCCTCCTCCTTTCGTCAAGTCACCTCTTTGCAAATCAACATCTACGATGAGTATGACCAATGCACCTACACTCCTCAAACTGTCCCAATGAATTTTCCAAAGTGCCCCAAGTAGAACGAGTCACCTTGAATAACTTCCATGCCTTAGGAGGCACGTTCACGCCAATACTTCTGCCAACTCCAACCAACGACCCTCCTAGATCTTTGAGTCATCGCACAATCATTTGAAAGTCACCAAGGTGTGCTCTGCCTCATCCAATGTCCCATACCAAAGGTGAGAGAACATCACCCAAGTCACTTGGTATGTGTCTTCCCATTCAATTTGACTGCTAAAAATTCTTCGTATACTTCTTCGTCTACTCCATTCATCTCCTAGAATGAGATTGCCTTTCACCTCCTGCAAGCATCCAAAATCTAGCTCTTTTATCGCGACTATCAAGTCATCACAGGACTCCAAAAAACTTGTTAAGGCGCTGTTACACCTCAAAATTACTCACTTCGATAGTGTCGCAAGTGTCATCATTACAAGTGTTGTAAGTGTCGCATCTTGTCCACAAGTGTCATATCTTGACCACAAGTGTTGCAAGTGTCACAAACATCATACTGCCATCTTGCATATGTCGTGCCTCTAATGACATCATAAGGACACTTAAGACACCTCAAAGGCTAGTTTGGAAGAAGATAAATCAGTTGGCAGGGAGTACAAACCTTTTGCCATTGAAAGAACCACTAAAAAATGAATTTTGGAGAGCGCTCCCCTACCCACTGTCAGGGAGTGTTGGCGCTCCCTGAGCCTCTTTGGGGGAGTGTTTGAGCACCTTGTGCACCCTTTTGGGGGAGCACTACCATTTTCTGAGCAAGTTTTGGGTTTGTTGAGACAAATAATGGAAGAATCCCTCAATTCCTGAAGGTAGTTGGATTCAAATAGATGGTCAAGGCATGATCTTAGGGAAGATCCTCAACTGAAGGAGAGGAATCCTCAACTTATCCCAAAGATCTTTCAAGTGGTTGGGCATCTCCAAGGTTATATAAGGAGGCCTCCTCATGGTGAAAGGGGAGATAGAGATTGAGAATTACATCAAACTTATGATCTCATGAGTGAGATGTCATCAAAGCAATCGGTGGAGATTACTTGAGCAAAGGGGTTGGACAAGGAGAATTGGAAGAAGCTGTTGCACCTTCATCCAAAGGATTGTAAGTACTTTTACTTGTTCTCATTAATATAATCAATGCTTGGCCTGTTTCTTTCAAACTTATGCTTGTTCCATATGAGTTTGTCTGCAGTAGATGGATCTATATTTGAGCTAACCTCAGTAGAGTAGGAAGTCCATTGTATCTTTGTTTTTTTTGTAGGACCTATCAGGGAGCTCAAGATCGAAGCTCAGTCGGGACTTTGCAAGGACAAACGTCGCTAATATGGTACATATCTTTCTCCTTCTCTTTCATTTATTACTTTGATTAGATCTAAAAGGAAGTCAGTGTCCATCTTAAACACTTTTCTGTCTTGGCCTTAGGAGTCTAGAGACCAAGAGAGAATCCACTTGTCCGCAGGGGGATTCACCTACAACAAAAATTGGTGGTTCCACTAGGGAGGAGATTTGATTTTTTTTTCCATTCCTAGATCTTGTTTTGGCCCTTTGCCCACTCACTTGACCTTATCCATATTTTCTTTTTTATTCTTATATTTGTTTGATTTCCTCTTTATGTCATCATGATCACCTTGATTTACTGAATTTCCTTAATTTTTTGAGTTTCTGGGCATTTTTTTGAGCTTTTGCAGCAGAGCTCTCCCCTGCCCTTGCTAGAAGAGCGCCAACACTCCTTGGTGGTCTTACATAGAGTGTTGGAGTTCTCTGGTACCCCTTACACCCAAGCTCTACCCCATTTTCAGTGAAAAAACCTCTAGATTTTTCAGTTTCTAAGTTCAGTTTTTTCTTTTTGCACTTGCTCAGGGTCTCATACTCTCAATCCATCTTGGTATTGGCTTTCAAACACCTTATTTATGAGAATTCATCCTCTTTTGTTTGGGATTTTGACATTTTCTTTCCTTGCCTTGACGCCACTCTTTGTCTTTGCTGACCTAGAGTTAACTTGTTGTTTTCTTCTCCTTTATCTGTCTGAGTGAAAACTTTTGTGAGGAAATCCAAAGGTCTGTGAACCTTTTCATTTGATCTTTGAGGTCAAATTTCCATCATTTCTCTTTTGTTTGAGGTTTTTTGGTTCTTGTTTGCAATTTGGTTATCTTTGTCCTTCTTGTTTATTCACAACGAGAGTGTATTTTTGTTTTGTGTGAGGTTTGCTTCTCATTGTTTAATCCTGAACTCTGATTGACATTAGAAGTCTTACATCTGATTGTCATTCACATATAAGAAAAATGACATATTTTAGTGATTGGTTTGGATATTAGAAGGTATTTCTGAAATTTTTGGCATTCCATTGGATTTGATTGAGAAACAAATGTATGAGGACATTGCATATTAGTGTTTGATAGTGAAAACAAMTTTTCTCCTTACCTTAAATATGCATTCATCGAAATACAAGACTGCTTATCATTTTCTTGTGCATATTTTTTGGGAATTGAGTCATCATACCATCAGTTTCATTTTCATACACCCTTTGAGTAAAGAACAAYTGCAAAATGAACGCTAATTAAAATTTTTTTAGAACATTTTTGTTTTTAGGATCTTCCACCAACATTAGACTAGGATTAGCGCTTTGGATTAGGCTGTGAGTACAACTCTCCAAAGTTTAAAAAAAAAACATTAGCATCCTAAGATAGGGAGAGTCAAATCCAATTGTCTTATAGGATTTTTGGGATCCCCCTCTCACACAGGGGTTACGCACGAGGTCGCATTCAGTTGAGTTATAGAGATTATCCCTCCGTGGTTCAACTGTTTGTAGTGGTCAGATCGTATATTGGGGGTCACTTGAAGGTATACCCATGATTATGTGTGGGAGCCTCTCGAGTTGATTTTAGACTTGTTATCCTGCCCATACGTTCGGATCGAAATGTCGACTGTACCCGCCCAGGGGCTGACTGCGAGTTGGTGTACTTATTTTCCATAATCCTTAGGTACTTACACGAGGTGACGATGAAGGGAAGTCTCACTATACCTGGAACAAACATTGGTCAAACTCACTCTGGCTCCTTGGAGGGTAAATCCACAATTACTGCATGGAAACTTGAACCAAGGTGAAAGTACGTTAAGCAGGTCGCCATTGTAACTGTTACACCATATCCTAGCCCCTTCTTGAATTGATCAAGTGACGTTGGATTTCATCACCAACTAGTACGATCATCGAGAGAAGTTTTTCTTTCTTGGTTTTGATTCCTATATTTTATTAGCGTATGCTGTTTCTTTTTACTAGTTGGCCCTAGATTTTCAGCATGTATTGTTATTCTCCAAAATTGAGTATGTAGACGATAAAGGTCTTCGTCGATCGTGTAGGATGCAAGGGGTGCCTCCGGAAGTCTACCAAACCTTACCTCCTAACCCTCCAGAAGACAACTACCGTGGAGAGGAAGAAAATCAATCCGACGTTGGGAGTGTTGTTGCTCCTCCGTTAGACAATTCAGAAGGCGCTTTGGTTACGGTTTAGAATCCCACTCCTCGCACTACATTTGTGCTGGTAGCCCCTCTCGAACCACTTTTGATTTGTTTAGACTCCCTTGGGAACTTCATAGACGAAGAGGTCCCATAGTTACCTGCGCGAGCTTTTACCGACACATATATGGGGTCCACAGAACCAACCTTTGGTGATGAGTATAGGACTCTTTTTTGTCCTACCACTGCAGTAGATACAAATCCCACACCTACTCGTTCTGTATGGAGGACTTCATCGGGACACGATATCTATGAGCATTTTGAATCCTTTCGACAACCCTTTAATCCTCATGACCCTCCTGTCGAAACTAGGCCATCTAGTCAAACGATGAATCACCCCATCGATCAGGTCATTAACCCTACTGTTTCATCAGCACAAGTCTATCCTAATGCTGGACTCATCACCTCTACTCATTCCCAAGGCACTTCTATCCCTACCCCCTCTTTTACAAACTTTCACTCTACAACTCCACATGTTCCGCACGATCTTGTTGGGACATCTTTTCACCTGAGAATGCAGACACTTGCTAACCAAATACAATAGACTGGAGGGAAACCACCATCTAGCGGACCTATTCCTCCTGGAAGACCATCATCCTATGGTGGGCCTACCCCTCCCGGGGGACAACCCCCTTTTCACGTTCTTCCCAGAGGGAAACCTCCACTTGCTAATCATACCCCGGTCGTTAATCCACCCCTGGCAGGGGGGCAACCTTCGTCTGCAGGAAACCCTTCACAATCCTAGGGAGTATCTTCTGGAGGCACATTTACCCAACCCCATGTTAGGGGGCACTCTTATCATAAACCACAAGGAGGAGTATTAAATCATGTTCCTTCTGGACCATCTTATGGACAACCTTATCCGGGCGACATCCCAAACACCACCTGGAGTCCTCAAGGACAACAACCTTATCCTCCTCATCGGTCTAATGTGTATCTGCCTCCGGGATCTACTCCCTACTCTCCTCAAGGGCACAATGTTCATCCTCTTTCTGGGCAAGCAAATCACCCGGCTTATAATGCTCAGAACCCACCGGGTTATGCAAATGTTTCTCAGCCATCATCGAATCTTGTTTATCCTGGTCAAAAACAACTGTATGTAGGAGGACCTACTGGTTACAACTATCCACCTAACCCAGTTTTAGGTACTACTAGTGTTCCTATGCCACACCAGTATCATCCGCAAATTAACTGACAACTACCTTTCCTTGCGACTTTGGATCTCCCAGACTTGTCTCGGTTAACTAATGATATTATTTTTCATTCACCGATTTGGCCAGTTATTCTAGCTAAACTTCCTTCTGATATTCCGAAATTTGACGAAAAATCTAGAGAAGATCCAAATAACCATGTGATGACTTTCCATTTGTGGTGTTTATCAAACTCCCTCATGGATGATTCTATACGTTTGCGTCTTTTCCAGCGAACACTTACAGGGTCGGCAACAAAGTGGTATATTGAAATACCACGTGCTTCTTTTCATGATTTCAACTCCCTTGCCATGTCTTTCCTCATGCACTTTCAACTACCTATTCGCTACAAGACGGGTACTGAACTCTTGACCTCCCTTCATCAAACTGACTCCATGCATATCTCTGACCATATTCATGAGTGGAGACGACGACGAAGGATGATCAAAGTAATCATTCTTGACATATTATTGGCAGAGTGGTTTACTAAATCACTTTTACCCCAATCGCTCGCGATATCGCTATGGGTGGCGCGGTCATCGAGGAAGAAACCATTTCTCGGGCTCAGTACTTAGATTTGGTTTATTCACAATCTGGTACTTTGTATGATTTTATTCCGAATGTTTCTCGAGCTAATACCGATCCATCCAAGTCATCATCCTCATCTCATGCGGACAATGTTATCGGTTCCGTCAAAACTCAATCCACTTTCCAATCGACCACACTCTCCTCTACCTCTCCCCAAACTTATATCTCTGAGGTGAATGCAGTTCAATCTGCCCCTTCACAACAATCTGGAGGTAAGAAGAAGACAATAAATAAATCAAAAAATACCAATAACAATGAACAACCAAAAAATCAAGCTCAAACACCTGCTACCAAAAAGCAACCACAACGGAAACTAAAATTCTCGTGTATCATTTGTGGTGACGATCACTACACTCGAGACTGTCCACATCGCAATGAAGTGGCTAAACTTTTCCAGGGAAATTCACAACCCCCCGTGCTTACTCAACCTTTTCCACAGTAACAACCCATGGTTGCTCAAACCCCCTCTCCTGGGGGCAGTTCTAGCCATCCTCATGATGAGGCCTCGACGAGTGCACATATTTATATGTTTAATGGGATTAATTTGAGCAATCACTCTAAGACATATGACACACCAGGTAACCTTGACAAAGGAAAGGTCACTAACGGTATCGACACTTTATCGTATCCATCACCATCCTTTGTTAGTGCTCCATTGGTTAATCCTTCGTCTGGACCACTTCAGATTGAGAAACCTACGTTCAACTCTATCTTACGCCCTCCTAAGAGCACTATCCATAAATCTACCTTTAATCCTAGTTCACGTGCCACCCATAACTACAACATTGTTGAAGATTTGGCTCAAGCACCCTGTGCTATGTCTGCATTATAAGTTCTACAGCACTGCCCCAGTCAACGTAGAATGCTCTTGGCCGCTATTAGAGTTGTTGATCATGAGTCATCCAACCATATCATGTTTAACCTGGACAATTATGCGTCTCGACTCTCCCACCAACTTGCTTTCCAAGTTGATGTTGTTGTTCACAATCAACAAATCCACCAAACTATTCTGGATGATGCAGCCTTAACTTGTGTCATGTCTTTAGCATGTTGGAATGGTTTAAAATCACCCGCATTTAACAAATCCCCAACTATGTTACGCGCCTTCGATGGGCGAGGTTTTCATCCCCATAAGAAATAACTCTGGGGGCATACCGAGCTTAGTCTTTGTTCTTTCTCGTGCTCGTAAATACATGAGAATGCAACCGGGTAAACTTTTATCTCTTTTTCGGACCCGCATGGATATACGAAAAAGGAACCCCCTGGAGTCATTTTTAAGCTCTTTTCAGACTCTCTAAACATGAAAAGATTTCCGAGTGATCTTGCTTCGTTTCCCACTCGTTAAAAGGTTTGAAAGGGCATCTTTCGAGTGATAATTTATCTCTTTTTAGGCCTCGGGAGACTAACATTACGAAAAAGGACAACATTGGAGTCATCTTTAAGTCATTTTCAGACTCTCTAAATATGAAAAACAACCGAGTTTACCTTCTCTAGACTCGTTAAACAATTACACATTGAAGGGATCATTTGAGACCGAACCCTTACTTCTTCCAGTTCGTTAAACAAAGGAAGATGGACTTACCGAAGGTGAGTTATATCGAGCATGTGTTACCCTCCTCGAGCTCGTTAAATTAAAAAGAGGTACTCGTCTATCTGGATGGGGGAAAAATTGAAAGAAGCAAGCTGATCAGTTTTTCGAGAACACTACCCGTAACTCTTACGGTCACCCTTGAACACGACACTTTGTCTTTGCACACATTTTAATCCGATGAACCTCTACACTGAGCCAATCTTCTGAGTTTCTTTTACTCCTTTGGGTCACCCGACGAAAGTCACCGTATCCACTACATTATCGTGTTTTGGTCCATGTCAAGTTTTTGTTGTTGTGCCTCAATGTTCAAGGGAAGTATCTGCCTCGAGAGTCAACCATCACAAAAATCTTGTTTCAATACCCGTGTCAGTCCATGTTCATTTGATCTACCAGTTACATCTTTGTGTCAGTTTCATGTCATTGATGGGGGATACATCAAGGCCCTCCTTCGACGAGTCTATTCCTGTCGACTTCAACACATTATCCAAGAGGTAGACTTAGAAACCAGTTAGTACTTTGGGACCTGCATGCCTCAATGGCATGCCTCCTCACATCCGACAATGGGTTTACATAATTGACCTCTAATCGGATGATTCCATGGATGTTTGACTTCAACTCATCCATTCACATTCATTGGAATGTACTAGGGTACCTTGGGAATCATTGACATCAATGGTGATTTCCCTCGCGCTTGTTAACGATTTACATCATTAACTGGTAATCAAGTGGTCTTTTCCATGTTCGACATCAGGACATCTATTCACATGGTTAGATTCATACTACATCGGGATCGGTAAGAAGACCCCGGGTTGAGTTTTTACTCTTATGTATACGTTGCCTAGGTTGCGAAGGATTTCTTTTGAACTATGACACATATACTGTTACATAGATCCACTTTGCATTGTTCGTGGCTATGTCTTGTCATCTTGTATATACACTGCGTATTCTTTGTGGTTACGATCAATTCATGTCATAGGAGTATAGATCCACATTGTATTTGTGGTGGCTATACCATTTTGTCAATATAATTATGGATCTGCAATGTATTTTACGGTGGCCATACTTAAAAAGTATTTATCACTCAAGCATAGGTATGCCTGCCTTGGGTTTTGAAACATGTCATAATATTTGTTTGATGGTTGTGTACATCTTTTTTCGGTCTCTCTACGTCCATACCCTTGCTCAAAAAATTCTACAAAGTACTTTAGTCATCATCATCTTCTAACTTCGTACTTTGGGGGGCAATCTGTTACACCTCAAAATTACTCACTTCGATAGTGTCGCAAGTGTCATCATTACAAGTGTTGTAAGTGTCGCATCTTGTCCGCAAGTGTCGTATCTTGACCACAAGTGTTGCAAGTGTCACAAACATCATACTTCCATCTTACTTATGTCGTGCCTCTAGCGACATCATAAGGACACTTAAGACACCTCAAAGGATAGTTTGGAAGAAGAGAAATCAGTTGACAGGGAGTACAAACCTTTTGCCATTGAAAGAACCACTAAAAAATGAATTTTGGAGAGGAGCGCTCCCCTACCCACTATCAGGGAGTGTTGGCGCTCCCTGAGCCTCTTTGGGGGAGTGTTTGAGCGCCCTGTGCACCCTTTTGGTGGAGTGCTACCCTTTTCTGAGCAAGTTTTGAGTTTGTTGAGACAAATAAGGGAAGAATCCCTCGATTCCTGAAGGCAGTTGGATTAGAATAGATGGTCAAGACATGATCTTAGGGAAGATCCTCAACTGAAGGAGAGGAATTCTCAACTTATCCCAAAGATCTCTCAAGTGGTTGGGCCTTTCCAAGGTTATATAAGGAGGCCTCCTCATGGTGAAAGGGGAGATAGAGATTGAGAATTACATCAAACTTATGATCTCATGAGTGAGATGTCATCAAAGCAATCAATGGAGATTACTTGAGCAAAGGGGTTGGACAAGGAGAATTGGAAGAAGATGTTGCACCTTCATTCAAAGGATTGTAAGTACTTTTACTTGTTCTCATTAATATAATCAATGCTTGGCCTGTTTCTTTCAAACTTATGCTTGCTCCATATGAGTTTGTCTGCAGTAGATGGATCTATATTTGAGATAATCTCAGTAGAGTAGGAAGTCCATTGTATCTTTGTTTGTTTTGTAGGACCTATTAGGGAGCTCAAGATCGAAGCTCAGCTGAGACTTTGCAAGGACAAACGTCGCTAATAAGGTACATATATTTCTCCTTCTCTTTCATTTATTGGTTTGATTAGATATAAAAGGAAGTTAGTGTCCATATTAAGCACTTTTCTGTCTTGGCCTTAGGAGTCTAGAGACCAAGAGGGAATCCACTTGTCTGCAGGTGGATTCACCTACAACAGACGCCTCACCTATCCTCTCAAACTTGGAACATCCAGACCTCACTGTCTAATTCACTGCAATGGTCTATCTAATGCGCCTAATCAAAGAGTTAGGAAGCTTCCTCAAGCTACCTCCATGGTTGCATCCCAAATTTTCATAAGTCCACCACAAGACTCATCCAAGAATATCACCCCATGCTCTCTGCACATTCACCTAATCAAGGAATCCCAAACTGCAACTAGTATTTTTTTATTCTACCCCACTTAAGTCACCCTGAAGTATGTCATTCTTTACCACATAAACGAATTACACTTGAACCAAGAACTCAAAACCAACCATATCTTTCCAATGATATCCTTTGTTGCAACCATGTTCTAAGTCTTTTTTCTTGGACCTTCACTTGCCCCAATCATTGAATCTTCGCCTAAACTCCCTTCAATAACCATATGAAGCTACACAAACCTGCAAGACCTTTGCTACGATACAAGGCCGAGTCCATCCATCCACTTCAAAAATCCATATAAGTCCCAAACTTGGAATGCAACCATCCGAACTCATCTCCAATGTCTTGCCATATTTTCACCTGGACTGCTTAATATTGAAGGCACCATGCACATGTCGCCCCATTGTCAATTCATACTTCTCTTAACTGACTATTGTAGCTCTACAAAGAGCTACCTCATCCGAAGGTTACAGTCGACCCACTTGTCTAACAACCCAACTCAACTCATCTTTCATTCTCGGTGATGCCCAACACAAAGATGTCATGATGTAAACATGCCTAACTAGTTGCGTACTACGGAGCTCCTCTAAATCACCTCAAGTAATCCACCCAAGTGCTTCATCTTGTTGCAACCTGTAACTAATCCCCTTTGCGATCACTTCTACAATCACCCTCTACGCTCGCTTCTACGGTCACTTATGCAGTTAGATATGAAACAAGTCATGCGACAAATCTTACATTCAATTGAATTTTCCAAATGCTCAGTTTACCCAATGAACTATGTTCTTGATCTCTTCAAGGTGTGCACAATAGGCCCAACACTTACTTCTCTCAAACATAAAACCAAACAAATATGCACCCAGAATGTATCCGTGATCAAGTTTGTGACAAGTCCTATAATGTACTCTGCAATGAGTTATGTGATCACCCACCTTGTCCAAGTTCTTTGTTTCATCACAAACTCTTCTCTCGAACTATACAAGTTGTGTACCGAGATAAACCTTCCACTGCACTGTCAACCAGAACCTCGATCATAATTATGATGCAAATTCTTTGCAATGAACCAATTCGCTCTACCGAATTGTTCACCAACTCTGCAAACGTTCCCACTGAACTATCTCCACAACAAACCACCTTCAAAGTTTTCTCTTATAACAACTATCGCCAAGATAGTGGTGAAGATATCACCAAACCTTCTTCAAAATCTACAATGAATCGGCTCTTATACCATCTATCATCGAGATCATGGTGAATATCTCAACAAGCCTTATCAAATTATTCAACAAAAAATCTCTAATACCATTTGTCATGTCCCCACAATGTACCTAGTTGAATCTTGTGATTGTGCACCACTTAAAGGCCTATGACACCATGACGTTTTTCACTTCGTTGATTGGAAACACCAAGGACACTTTTTTCAGACTATGCCTCTTCACCTATAGCTTACCCATACTTTGTTCTAGGTTTTGAGTGAGTCACACTCTTACTCTAGTGCAACTCTCGTATACTTAGACAATTGTTAGCATCTTAAAACATAGTCATACATAAGCATACATCCATGAAGAAAAGAAACATGTGTGAAACAAACAAGAGACACATAGAAATTGTTGGTTGTGGAGCCTGATTATCTTCCTGATTTATAGGTCTTTTACTTTCAGTTGTGTTTATACCCCATGAAGTATTTACACCCCAGAAGTATGTACATTATTCCACGTGGGGGAGTGCAGAGGGGGGGTACCCCCTCTGCGGGGTCTGTGGGGCCTATCCCCCTGGCTGGGGGAAAGCAGGCCCCCAGTGGGGGTTCGGGGGCGAAGTCCCCGAAGGAAAAATTGCCTTGTAAAAGTATATTGTAATTTCATTGTAAATCTGGACTGTTCATTACAAGGTCACACATCTAACGGTAGATATTATGTTAGGTTTTTTTTCCCTAGAAGGCAACCCTCTTTTATGAGGGAAATGTATCGCGGCTATGGATGGTGGTGAATATTGTATTCTGAGAGAGGAGATCGTGAGAGAAAGAAGAGGAAGTTACAACAGGTTTTGCTGTAGGTTGTATCCCTTCATTTGATTGATAACAATAAAGGAAGGACTTGGCAATTTCTCTAGTGGACGTAGCCCACACTGGGTGAACCACGTAAATCTGTGTCTCTCTTGTATTGTGTGTCTTCTGTGTTTTGTTTTTGCATTTGTTTTATTTTATTGCTCTGCGGTCCTATTTTTCTAACAACTGGTATTAGAGCATAAGGTAACTCACAGGAAAAGAGGGTTCCTGGTTCGAGTGGGAGCAATGTCGGAAGATGGAAAGTTTAGGGTCGAGAAATTTAACGACCAAAACTACCAGTTATGGAAGATGCAGATGGAAGACTATTTATATCAGA